>PVIJ01006191.1:0-94918 GCA_004024925.1 Scalopus aquaticus
CAGTGGGGGCTCCTCTAGGGCCCAGTGTGAGGGGGGCGGGAGGGGAGGGAGGGGGCGGGGGGAGGAAGAGGAGGAGGAGGCGGCGACGGAGGGAGCTGTCCCCCTCACATGGCCCCGGCGGGCGGGCGAGCGGAGGGCGCGCTGGCCAGTCTGCCGGGGGAACCGGGGCCGCGGAGCGCGGCGAGGCCCCAAGCTGGGCGTCAAGGAAGCCGCTGCACTCGCGGCCGGGACTTACGGCGGCGGCAGCGGCCGCGGCGCCCCATGTTGGTGGATTTCCCAGGATGCACCTCCCGCCCCCCTCCGCCCCGCGGCCTCGCCCCGCCTCTCCTCGGCGCCCCGCGCTCGCCACTCACGGGCCAGGCAGCGGCCCGCAAGGCCTCCGCCGGCTCCGAAAGCCTCTCGAAGGCTGGCGGGACAGAGAACGCGCGAGGCCTGCCCGGCTCTGGGGACCCTGAGGGGTGCCCGCCAGCCGTAGCCCGCAGGCCGCGGACTTCCCGCCCTTGGCTGCCCAAAGGGAGCTGTCCGCGCCTGCCTCGCCCCGCGTGGGAAGGGGCCGTGCCTGCCTCTGGCCCCGCGCGGGGGAGGGGACATGGGGCGGAAACCCAGCGTGGGGTGCTGCAAAGGGGCGCTGGAGGGGGAGGGAGTTTTGTCAACGCTTTTTCTGGAGTTATTTGCCTTTTCGAGTTATTTTGAGTGACTCTAATGCGCAGTTCCCTTAACGCGATTCCTTTCTTTGCACCTAGTCCCATACCAGGAACAGCTGAGCGGGCTGTTTTACAGTTCCGTTTACTCTCTTCCTGCCTAAAGCTGGCTGGGCTAGACGACCCTTTTCCTGCTGTTAGGGGAGATTTATATTCAAAAAGATTCAAATTCAAACGTATTCTGGTCCAAGCCCTGTTGAAAGGACCTTTCCAAGGGGCGCTTAAACTGTCCCCACCCCCACTTTTGCAATTTTTCCCATTCTAGAGTTCAGATTCTTCTATACTGAGATATATACTGTCTCTTCGTTGATTAATCCAACCATCAGGATGACATTACGATAAATTTGAACTCACTATGCACATTTAGTGTTGGAGATTTTTGTTTCTATCTGATCTCCAAGCTGTTCGGGTGTATGTTTTGGGGGGGGGGTAACTTAAGATTCTATTACCTATCGGAGTTGTATTTCTTCTAATAACTCATGAATAGGAAACTTGGAGGTAAGAGAAATCGTTTGGTCCTAAGGCATGAACTAAAAGTTAAAGATAATAAAGTTTATATTTATTGACCACCAAAAAATCAATACTGATTTAACACCTATTAATGTGCTTAGCGTAGGCATCTATCTTTCAAGATAAGTATAAAAGGTTTAAGCAAATCAGACCTAATTTGATAACGCTATCTCTGATCACCATTTTAAACGCAGTTTAAACTTAAGCAATATCGGATATTGTATCTGCTATTCCTTCCGAGATTAATTTTGTTCTGGGAGATTTTGTTTTCCTCCAGGCGCCTACCTCCTTTTGTTCCTATTCATTCCTTTTAGTAAATCTTTCGGCACCTGTGATGCTTGGAGTCTCGTCCTGGGGTGGGGAAGTAAGGAAGTTGAGTAGTTATTTACAAATGAATTCAAACGTGTAGACACTAGTGCCATTGCCAATTTTATGTTAATTCCAGTATGCATTTACTGAGGATATCTTTGAGAGTGTTTTCCTTGGGGAAGGAATTTGCCAGATAATATGAGATCCTGCAGAGAAGGAACGTAAATCTTCCTTACTACATTTATTTTTCTTACTGCAGACTGGAGATCGGTAATCTAAATAAAACCAAAAGTTTTCGCTACAAGCTATTACATTTAAAAGTATTTCTGTGAGCACTGCACTTTTGTCTCTATGGAAGTGGAGTGGCATGTTGTAAATGTTTTATGGCACTTAGTTTGAGATACACATAACCGGTATTTAGAGTGGTTATGCAGGCAGTACCAAACAAGTGGCAATAAAACCTTTATAGTCCCTTACACCATTATGTATTGGTAGTTTGTTTATATCACATAAATCAGAGAAAAGATATTAAGGAAAAATTTAGTATTTAAAAATAATATTACACTGCCACCATATGTGATGCTCCTTTTCCTACTAAGTGGAATTTCCTTAGTTTACCCTAAGTCAATAAAGTATATTTCCAATGTTACAACCTGTCTACAGACAACTTTAAACCCTCTTGATAAAATTGATGACCTTATCTGAAAATATACTTTCTTTCAACTAATCCCCAATTAAGCTGTTTTAAATTGATCCAGACAGATAAATCTATAAGGGGCTTTGTTTTTGCTTTAAATAGAAATGTTCATTTCATTCTTTGGAACATCTTCAACTTTCAAGATCCAGGGTAAACATTATGTCTTCCATGACATCTCCGCAACTTTCTAGCGCAAAACCAATTGCTTCCTTTTCATTTGTCGTGTAAGGCTTTTTTTTTACATTTATTATATGTAACGCTATCATGTTGCTTTACAATTAGTTGAGTATCTGCCTCTCCCTCAAACATCATGAGTTTCCTGAAGGCAATTGTATTTAACCTAACCTGGTGTCCACAATATTTAGTGATTTGCCTGGCATTTTAATGGTTTTTAATACATGTTTATTATATGACTAAATATAGGCACTTTTAAAAACCTCTTCAGAAACTCATTGTAGTCACTTTATATATCCCTTTCTGAAACAAGCAAACAAACCAGTATTTCTATCTCAGCCCTAAAATTGGGGAAGAAGACTTGAAATTAATTAGATCAAAGACAGTTTGGTTGCAAGATGCATTCAAGTCCTACACTTAAGCAGGAATTTTTCCATTTTCCTCAAACCTATCTTTACTTCCTTCTGAGTTTTTTGTCTAGGAGTCAGTGATAACTTAGAATATGTCCATGAACAATCTCCCCATATTTCTCGACCTTCTCATCCGGTTGGGGAGAAAGGGTGTTCTGAAGAACTCCACAAACACAGGTTTTATAGACTCCACCCTCACTCTAGACTAAAGAGATCTAAGACACCAAGGATTACAAATCCCATAATGTCATCACCACTGAAGGGAGGATTGCTGGGAACTAAGGGTGGAGTTAAGCAGTCAGGCTTGGTATATTACCAGACATGTGGGCCTTGAGGGGGACCTTGATTTTCGCTGGCTTTCAGCATGCTATTGGGGTCCCAGCCCAGCAGAACTGGTAGGACACATTCACCAATTTCTCTCTCTCCCTGAGTTATTCTATTCTTCATTTCCCCTTTCGTAAATAAACCCTTTATTAACTTTTTTGTGTGTGCCTGCAGTTGAGTCTCATTATAAGTCCCTTTTTAAGCATGCAGATGAGGACCCACAGTCAGTCAACCCGTTTCACATTGGGATTGCCCTTTGTGCCCAATGTGGGTCACTAAGTATTTTAACTGGTAGGAAGCTTAAAGGAATTACACTTAGTTTTGAGAGTTATTACTCTCATTTTGTAGTTGAGGAAATTGAGGCCCAGTGTTCAGAAACTTGCTTTAAGGTAATAGAAGCAATGGAACTCCATCTCCACTGAAGCAGACATGTTTTTAGCTTGTTGGTATGGAGCAGAGAGGAAATTTTTCGCTACCTTTCTGGGTTCTTCTGACTGATCAATAGTTAAATTAGAATCAGGCAGATTAGTAGGAGAAAAGAACAAATTTGATTGCACACATGCCCTGGCCTGGAAGATTCCCACATAGCTCAGCAGACCTCTCTTGCCTGGCCCGCTGCTCCCCTCAGCAGTGTATTTCTGTCGATCTACCTGTTCTGCTCCCCATTCTGTCTCTGGTGGCCCCTCTCGCCACCCCATGCCTCTGGCCTGTACCCCAGCTTGCATGCATAAACAAATAAATCTTTTAAAAAATACATAATCTACATGCTAAAGTGACATGTTCTGAGAAGGCCTGTTCTGGACATCCTAGGGAAGCCAATCTGACCATGTTGGGGAATTCTATCCTCCACTGGGAAATGCAGAATTTGGGGTTGCCTTACCAGAAATGTAGTCTAGAAGCCCATACATTCTAATGCCACAAATAGACCAACCATCCATTAGAAAGACCCAAGAAGATCAAATTATTTCACTGATAATATCAGGAATGTAGGAAGTGATTAGGTTGTTTTTCACTGTTCCTTTCTATTCTGGCATTGCCAAGTCTTTGGCCAGGTAAACTATTATTTCAGTCTTTTAGGTTGACACCACAAATTAAATTACAACAAGGAAATGAAGTAATTCCCACTATCATTTCTCTGTCTCCAAGACTTGACCCTGCCAATCATCTTTAATTCCTCTTTTCTGTCTGCTGTGCCCCCCAGGGAGACAGCAGTGGAGTCAGAATAGCTATATTTAAATCCTGCTTTTTTGGAAGCCACAACTTAACTTTCAGGTGTCACTGAAAGCCAGTGATGAGTCATATTTTCCCAGTGATCAGAGCTTCAAGAAGCATACTTGATTATCAATTTTGTATGTAGAGGGAATGGTCTGAGTTGTGGATATGGCTGGATGCTTTGGCTCTGATGAATAACTTAGCTGTTCAGGGGATCAGGGGTCTAGAAGAAGCAAGTTTGAATGAATGAAGATCAGGAGGTCTGGGGAAGAAGCACAATTTAAGTATGAGCTGGAAAGATAGGGGTGTGACCTGGTCACACAGTCTTTCATTGAGAGTCTCTTCTCTCCCTTAAGAGAGTACAGACAATTTAAAGCTCATTCTGTCGACCATAGCTCTTCTCATTAGAATAACCAATATGTACTAAAAAATATCTGTACTAGCTCCTGGACTAAAGCCCCTGCACAGTGTGCCTTTTGCACTCTCTATTCTTTCCCTGCAACAAACTGTAACCACCTGCATAATAACACTCTAACCTGCGAGTTCTTGTAGCGATAGCCAGTGTGATGTCAGTCTATGGGTCCTTGAACACAGGATTACAATCCGTTATCATATTCATTTATTCTGACATTCAAATAGTCCCATACTTAAATGCTCAAATACTTAATCACTTCATGTATTTCTTCATAGTAAAGGGCTGTTAGAATCTTTTAAGCAGGGAGTTGCATATCAAAGTCATGGAAAACATTCCCTTGCCTTCCTAACATCAGTTCTAGTCTACATCGCTAACCTGGATGGAACATTAGTGCATCCGTGTAAGAGGCACAGTCACTTCAGATGCTTACACACACAGACACCACCCCGCAGCTGCTGTCAACCACCACTGCCCCAACAGCAACAAGAAAAGAAGAAAAAGCATTTCACTACTTAAGATAGTTCCATTTTACTGGTGTTGTCCTGGTGGCTTGCAAACACAACTCGAAGCAAATAATTATCAGGAGTTTTGCTGCAGTAGGACTGAGCCTCAAATCAAGGGTGGTAGAATGTGGGTTCGCAAACCTTCAACTACTCTCAGATACAGCCTCGACATAAGACCACTAAAGCATATTCTGCCTGAGCAGAAAGCTTCCTGCTTAGCTATTTTATATCCTTTTTCGTTTTGGTTACTTCTCTATTCCCAAAACCCTAGATAGGATGTTAGTAAAGGAAGTTGTTTAGGCAAGATCTTGAGTTTACTTATTTATCATGCATATTAATGTTAGTATTATTAACTACTAAGCATATTACCTGATATCACATTCAATTTTGTGATATGGGATTTCTCAGTTCCTTAACATCCAGATAAATGAAGCACAAAAATCTTGTGGCAGTCTAAAACCTTCCAAATTTCTACAAATCTTGGGGAAACATAGTCTCTTGTTCAACATGTCTCCAGTCTCTTCCGCTTCCATGAGTGCATCCTCTGTCCAGTGGAGCAACAAATTCAATCTCTTTCTAGAATTATACACACACACACAAATTCACTCATGCAATCCAGTTAAAGTCTTTAGATTTAGACATTGGTAAACTGATTCTAAATGTAAAAGTTTCTGTCATGTTAAATATGAAAATGCGAAGTTCTTTGAATAACCAAAATAATCTTAAGAAACAATAAAGTTGGAGGACTTAGCCTAGTTCTTTTCAAGACCTGCTGCAAAGCTACAGTCAGCAAAATAGTATAGTATTGGCATAAGAGTCAACAGAGATCAGTGAAACATAACAGAGATGTCCAAGGGTATCATCGGTTGATTTTTAACAAAGGTTCCAAGATAGTTCACATAATTTGCTGTGGAAAGGACAGTCTTTCAAACAAATGTTATTAAAACTGCTGCCTAGTTGTGGGGAAGAAAATTAACTTTAATTCTTCACACACACACACACACACACACACACACACACACAGAGAGAAAGTTAAAGCCATAATATATGAAAAACGGAAAAAATGGAAGGAAATCTTTACAACCTTATGGTAGACAGTGCTTTTTTCATAGAACACACACACACAAAACAATGAACATAAAAAAACCCCAAAAAACAGATAAATTGGACTCCATCAAAATCTAAAGTTTCTGGGGTCTCCCTGGTGGCCTAGGGGTTAAGTCTCAGTGGTATCACCACTATGGCCTTAGTTCTAACCCCCTTCTAGGGAGCTAATCCACATGGGGCAGCAGACCTCTCCTGTTTCACCCACTGCTCCCCTCAGCAGTTTATTTCAGTCAGTCTGCCTGTTCTGCTCCCCACTGTGTCTCTGTTGAATCTTTTCACTGCCCCCCCACCTCTGGCCTACACCCTACCTCTTGTATTCATGAATAAATAAAATAACTCTGTAAAAAATGAAAAGAAAATGAAAAACCAAACCCCCTGACCTAGGAAAAAATATTTTCCAAACACATATCTGATGAAGGGTTTATATCCAGAATGTATAGAGAATAGTTATAAGTCAAAAAGAAGAAGAAAAGTATCCAGTAAATAGGCCACGAGTGTAAAAAATAGACTACAGATTTGAATAAACACCTAATAAATATACATGACTGGCTGAATAGCATATAGAAAGTTACTCGGCTAAAATAATAAAAAGAAAAAAATATATAGAAAAGTATTCAATATCACCAGTTATTGTGGAATGCAAATTAGAACTACAGTGATATACTACTATACAACCACTAGAAATGATAAAGTGAAAGACTGGTAACAGTAAGTGTTAGCAAGTATCTGGAACTTTATACAATTCTGTTGGCAATGTAAAAAGTTTCAACCACTTTGAAAAATAATTGAGTGGGTCTTATAAAATTCAGCTTAAATCCACACATCACTGTCAATTCCATTCTTAGATATTTATGCAGAAGAACTGAAAATGTATGTTGACGCAAAAATTTGTATATGACTATTCATAGTAGCTTTGTTCATAAAGGCTAAATAGGTAAATCAATAAATTATGAGGTATCAATACAATGAACTACTATTTAGCTGTAAATAGGATGAACTATTGATAAATGTAACAACATTTTGTGGAGTGAAAGAGAGTAGGCATTAAAGAGTATATGTTATATGATTTTATTTATATAAAATTTTAGTACAAGTAAAACTAACCCCTAGTGACAGAAAGTATATCAGTGTAACCAGAGACTGGGCCACCAGAAAATTAATGGTAATGGGACAGAAGAGAAATTTCTATAGTTGAGATATTGTCTACATCTCTTGAAACTCACGAAACTGTTCACTGAAGATGAATTCATTTTATGGCATGTAAATTATACATCAATAAAGTAGGTTTATAAATGTTAAAGAAAATAGTACTATGAAAAGGAACAATCAGAGAATGCAAAGTGGTCTTGAAAATTAAAACAAGACCATATTTAAACAATAGCTTTTAATAGAATTGAAAGATAAGGTATAAAAAATAATGGAGAAAGTTTAACAGAAGAAGAAATGGAAAATAGTGGATCAATCCAGGAAATCTAATATTCAACTATTAGGAATCATGCAAAACATGAAGAAAACAAAAGAGGAGAAAGTAGCAAGAAATTATACAAGAAAATTCCCTAGAATTGGGAGGCAGAGATCTCCAGATTGAAAGGAGGTATTGGATGCTATGAACAATAAAACTAAACTCACACTAAGGCTCAGAATTTAGGATGAAAAAAAGAGACTTGAAAAGGTTCTAGAGGATGGAAATTGTACTTTAGTAAACAAAAACAACAGGAAGGCCAGTGTTAGGGAGTGAAATGTGTGCTCATAGGATCCACATGTTGGAGTCTGTGTTCAGCATTCAGAATGTGACTCTATTTAGAAACAGCGTCTTTAAAAAGGTCATTAAATTAAAATGTTTTATTAATTTAATAGAATCCAATAATCCAATATGATTGTTGTAGTGCTAAGAAGAGAGGATTAGAATGCAGACACACACAGAAGGAAGATAGTGTGAAAACTATCAGAGAAGGTGGCTATAAGCAAAGTTAAGAAGCCTCAGAAGAATTGAACCTAGTTGACTGATCTTGTATTCCCAGCTTTCAGAATTGTTTAATAAAAATATTATGCATGGACCTCGCTAGTGGCGCAAGGGGTTAAGTCTCAGCACTATGATGCTATCATCAGCCTCTGCAGCACGAGTTATATCCTTAGCCAGGGAGCTAACACCTCTCCAGTGAGCAGACTTCTCCTGTCTTGCCCACTGCTCCCCTCAGCAGTGTATTTCAGTCAGTCTGCCTGGTCTGCTCCCCACTCTGTCTCTGGTGAATCTGCTCAACCCCTCCCACCCCCATACACACCTCTGGCCTACATCCCAGCTCTTGTATGCATAAGTAAATCAATCTTCAAAAAAAAGAAAATGCACTTTCACAACGCAGCCAAATCATTTAAATATCCCACTGGTGAAAGCTATATAGTAAAACCATGCTGTGAAGATCGTTTTAAAAGCATGCAATGTGCTGTACACATTTAATTTGTGTAATGGCATATGTCAGTTTATACCATCATATGAGAAAAAAGAATGCTTAATTAAACAAGCAATAAATATTAGTATAAAGTTTATTTACAATTTTAAAAAGTGTGAATAGGAAATCCATTAATATCCTTTATGGGAAAAAAAAACATTAAAAAGTGGGTTGCTTTTTCCAGGATAATGAAAACACTGATATATTTGTACTGAATTATCTTAAACTGTTAGGAAACAAAGAAAAAATGTTGGCAGCAACACAATACAGAATGTTGAAGGCATTAATATATGTCAACATGTTCCAAAATGTCACACATGCAGGATCCACAGAAGAATCTAGTTTTTTAAGGAAAAATTACAGAAATTCATCTAATAGTATAAATACCATATACAACATTTCAAATAAAACTAATAACTAATAAAAATTTAATTCTCATTCAATTAGAACAAAAACAATATGAATAGTATGAAATTGAGCTTTTGTTAAGTACTTTCAAACTTTTTTGCATTAAAAATCTTGTACATATAGGAAAGTATAGATACACATACGTTATCTGAGAAGTAGAAAAAATTGATTAGAATTTTATAGGTAAACAGGAAACCAAAGTCACAGAGAACAATGTTGTTCTTGTTTTTAATTGTTATGGGATTTTCCACTCCAGTCTGTATATTCACTCAGAGAGCAAGTTATGAATCGATACAACACTTTGACAAAGAGTTTGTGCTCTTTTTTTTTTCATTTTGAAAAGAGAATATTCTGCGTAAAATTATCTATCCTACTGAAGGTACTGCCTTATAAAAGAATATTTGTCTTTTCCCTAGCCCAATTCCCTTTTCATACCCATATTCCATTCATTTCCTGACTAACTTAAGGAGAAATGGATTTAACTATGTATAAGATCTTGGGTCAAAGTAGATTTAATGGTGAACATGGAAAGAAACAAAACAGATCAAACAACTAAAAAATAAACCACCAAAAGTTATAACAGGAATAGGAAAAGGTGAATGAGAAAAAATATTGAATATCTGGGAATAATTTTGAGATGTTTTCCTGTTAATTACTGTAAACATTTTTCAATTTGGTTCCATCAATTTTTTGTTTTATGCTTAGAGGACTAAGAGCTCAACATTAGGTGCTCTACAAAAATCAGTGATTTCACAATCTTGATGAATTCTAGATTCATTCAAGTTAGAGCAAGTTTTATACTAAATATGGCATATAGCAAATCTAGGCTGTTGCTGGGGCAAGAACCAGTTGTCACTGGTTCTGAAGCTTACTTTGTGGTTATACTCTTGTGAGTCAAGGAGAGTAAACAAGCTCATGGACTATTTCAAATTGTGATTCAATGAACGAAACATCAAATCTTATATTTCTACTCATCCTAGAAATACATATTGTGAGAATATATATGTAATATGTTCCTATATACATGCATACATATAGGGCTAATGCTTGTAAACTTCTCCTACAAATTTACAATTATGTAACAAGATCTCCTAATTTCATAAATTGAGACAGTGGAAATCTATAGGTGCAAGATTGACTTAGAAAAGTGTTTATTCATTCTAAACCTAACTCCCACTAATATGTTAAATTTGGGTCAAGTTAATCCTCCTATGCCTTAGTTTGATTATTACAAAGTGAGTAATGTAGAGTTTGCCTATGACATTTTAAAGAGGATTAAAATAACTGCGAAGTGTAGAGTGCAAAATTACATGGGGAAAAATGCTTATGCAAAGCCAAGGAATGATTAATAGTAAAATTCTTATAGGTATTTATGTGATGTGATTTTAAAAAGGCCACTTTTCCTAATTACATCTAAATGTTGCCAGTTGATATTTTTACAACAACCAACCAAAGAAACTCTGAGAATCTAAAATGATAAAAATCTTGTGGTAGTCTGTAATGATTAAGGTCATGTTTTTACTGTCTTAAAACCATGCTTTTTAAAAGAGACACAGACACACTTTTATGATAAGTACTTTCTAAACATTTAATTGGGAAGTAATTACCAAATGCATGTGGGTTTTTGTCTAACTTCTGTAAAAATTATTAAAAAATTTTTATAAGTGGTCTTAAATAACAGGAAAATGCAAAACCTGACAAAAACATAAAGAACAGAATTTTCTATTCTGTATCTCAGGAATATGTTATTTCTTGAGCTCTTACAAAGAGGAAACACATTCACATATACATGCATACCTACTCATAAACATTTGTGTACACACACATTCATTCCAAAGTTTTATAGCAGAAGTTTATGACTTGAGAGAGTGGTGATACATAGGGTTGGAAGAGACAAAGTGTAGGTTAAAAAGTGTAGGTTAAAAACATAGGTAGGTTACCTGTGGTGTTTTCTTTTGTGTTCAGACATTGGGAGATATAGAGATTGCTGGTAACTTTAATCAATGTCATTTTTATAGCAAAAGAGTAAAAGACTTTTCTAGGTTTTCAAACTATCATTTATAAAGTTCAAGAGATTTTCAAAAAACATATAGTTATACACACATAATGTAGCAATGAACGTTACTAATCAGTAACATGGGTGACTGTATCAAGTTTTAGTCATTCCTAGGTTTGAGACCCATTTATTTATTTGTTAGTATAACAATTCTTGCCATTGTAACTCTGTGCCCGCTGAAGAATTAACTTTATAACAAGTGGTATTTTCTTAAAAAGAAAACTGCTGACCTCACTCCCATAATAAAAAATGACTTATGACAAGCATTAACAACTAAAACCTGCAAAATGTGGTAATGGTATGCAATAATTTAAAATATAAAATGAACTGATTGCATCAAATCCACCAATTTATATTGAAATGCTTCCAACTAAAAAGAAATCCTGATAGAGAGGGTCCAATATCATAACTTGGGATGACCTCATGATTAGAAATTCTAACTTTTTAATATTCAGCATAAGAAATCTACAACCTTTGCCTGAACAAAGGATACAGAGAGTTCACCACTTCTAGCTATGCCATTCATGAGATAGATTATTTTAACCATTAAAATAAATAAAAAAGTGCTCTTCACTTCAAGAAAATGATAATGATAAAATTCAGGTCCAGATCCCAAGAGAACTTCCATAAGCAGCACTGTGCTTATTCCTCCTTTACTCCTTGCAGATTGTCATCAAGGGTTGAACTGACCTTCCTTTTTTGGCCCCATGAAAAGAGTACTCAACACATGAGTTTCCTTATACCACCAAGACAGCAAGGTGGCCTTAATGAGATGGGAGTGACATCGACTTTTTAAATGCCCTAAACCCTTTCATTGGCCCAGGATATGGGGGCGGAGGTGAAGCACTGTGTTTTCCGGTCAGTGCCACTGCCTGTTCATAAGAAGGGAGTCCTGTGTCCTCCACTGAAGGAGGTGATAGGGACAAGAAAGTTTCTTCAGGTCTTCTGAAAATGATGGAGGGAGCATGTCGGTCCCTTCTTACAGAGGCAGCTGAAGAACTAAACAGAGAGATAGCTTTTAGATTTAGGAAAGGCAGCACCTTGAGGTTATGATGGCAATATTAAAAAACCCAACTGACGATTGTGATAAAAATTGAACCCAATATTAACATACGACAGTTTGTTCCCATAAACTCTGAAAAAGTTTGGTAACTTGAAAACTCAGAAGCTTTGAAGTCAGGTATGGATATGAAACTCAAACCTGTCACTTTGTAGCTATGCAAACAAAGGTGAGTTACCTAACTCAGTTTCCTCCTCTATAAAATGGGGATAATAAGAGCTACTGCAACAGGATTGTTTTTGTGTGGCTTGAGGAAGATGTATGGAAAGCATCTGGCAGTGTCTGGAAACCTATAATTAGGACTCAAGACAAGTTAATTCCCTTTTTCTCCTGCTCACGAATTAAAACTTTCTCAAAGTATGATGTGAAACCAAATCCAGGCTTTGTTGAAAGGCGACATAACTCCAAGTCAAGGAAATTGATGCCACAGAGATCATCATAACAGCTGATGCCTGTCTCTCCTCTGTCTGCGCCCTCCAGTTCTGCTGATCAGTCCATCCCTCCCAGATAGTACTTCCATCGTGTCACCTTTCTCTGCAAAAATCTTTTTTGACATATATCTGAAAGGGCAGATTTATTAAAAAAAGGAAGGAAGGGTAAAGAACATTTGCACAGAAACAGAAAGGGAAAGGTTTGCTAAAAGAGAGGCTGCATAGTCACAGGCTGGCAGCCTTGGAAGGAGAGCTGCCTCTGCTGCTTTGCAAAGGGAGGTCAGTGAAGACACACTCCAGCATGGCCACAGGTCACAGGCAGCAGGAGGGCTGCTGCCTTGCAGAAGGAGAAAGTTGGCAGCAAGGAGCATAGGCACAGGAGAGCAGAAGGGTCGCTGCTTCTCTACAAAAGGAAAAGGCTGGTGAAAAGAAGCACCTGCACAGTCACAGGCAGTCAGGAGGACTGCTGCTCCCTGCAAAAATCTGACCTGCAACCTACTTTCCAAACTCCTGTGCTTCCTTTCCCAAAGCTCCTTTATTCTGTGCTTGCCTTATTTTTCATTACTCTCTGCTGCTTGCAAAGGCAGCCTCTTGACATTTCTATCTCGAAATGAGTTCTTTGACCCTTCTCCAACACACTCCTTAGTTCATGGCTCTAGGTCACATCAATGACTTTCAGAGCTGTTAGGAATCCAGCTTGGGGATGGACTCCCCTGCTCTCTTTGCAAGCATAGTTTTCTTCGCACCCTTACTGTGGGTATCCTGTAGGCTCCCTCCTTTGCCTTCTGTCCTTTTGTCACATTCAGAGAACTTATCTACTCTCATGGCTTCAGCTTTTCTCCTCTAATAGATGAATTCGAATTCTATCTTTGTTGTCCTTAATTCTTACCTTAACAACAACGAAACATTTCTGTTGTGACAATATAGATATAAGTTTTGCCATTTTGACCATTTTTAAGTTCAAAATTCAATGGCAATAATTATCTTCACAATGTTGCACAACCATCACCACCACCTATCTCTGGGACCATTTCATGACCTAATCAACATCATGGGCTTGTTTGCAGACTATGAAAGTGTGAACAAGGATAAATAAGCATCAGTTTTGAATAGCTTGTTTAGCACCTGGTGCTTTTCCTGAAAAAAAATTATTTCTACACTTAGTCATCTACACTTACTGAGTTGATTAATAACAACTTTTTCTTATAGTGAGGATGCTGAGGTTCTATTATGCAAACAATTATGGCCTATGTGAAATTTTATGAATATTTATTTCATGTTCTATTATCCCATTTTAGTTTTATTTTAAGTATCAGTAAAGACAATTGAATCAAAAGCTAATAACTCTCCTTCTCTTTGGGTAGCCCCATGTCCAGATCTGTTAAAATATAGGACTATTTGGCGCCTTCCTGGTGGGGTAGGGTCCTCCCTGGTAGCCTAGGGGTTAAGTCTCAGCACTATCACCACTATGGCCTGAGTTTGATCCCTGGCCAGGGAACTGACCCACATGGAGCAGCAGACCTTTTTTTGTCTCACCCTCTGCTTCCCTTAGCAGTGTATTTCAGTCAATCTACCTGTTCTCTTCTCCACTCTCTCTGGTAAATCTTCTCACCCCCACACCTCCGGCCTATACCCAGTTCTTCTAAGCATAAATAAACAAACCTTAAAAAGACAAACAAATTAAAAAAAAAAAAACTATGGGACTTCTTGCCTCTGGAAACCATGTGGAGACACTGATACCTTCCTCCTGCTTATGAAGGAAATACTAAAATATCAAGCTGACATTTGTATTCTTTTGCAGGACCTTAGAAATAGCACCATTAAACTGTTTCTGTAAGTGTTAAATTAGGCAACCAAACAACTGTCATAGAATAGAGGATATTGTCATAGAATAGAGGGAGATATGACAACTAAGTGCAATGTTAAATATAATATACTTGGGTTTCCTTGGTGGTGCAGGGGTTAAAGTCAGCCCTATCAAGCAAACGCCAGCCACTACAGCCTGAGTTTGATCCCCGGCCAGGGCACTAATCCACATGGCACAGCAGACCTTTCCTGTCCCACCTGCTGCTCCCTTCAGCAGTGTATTTCAGTAGATCTGCCTGTTCTGCTCCCCACTCTGTCTCTAGTGAATCCTGTCACCTCCCACACCTCTGGCCTGCCCCCCGAGTTCTTGTATGTATAAATAAGTAAAAATAAATCTTTTAAAAAAATGTAATATACCAAGGTCAGTTTCTTCATTTTGACAAAGGTACTGTAGTAAACATAAGATGTTAACAGTGGTGAAAACTAAATGAAGGATATATGAGAATTTTCTATGCCATCTTTGCTACTTTCCTGTATATTTAAAATTATTCCAAAATAAAAAGTTCATTAAAAAAATAGGCAGGCATTTGCTACATCCACTTAAAAATAACAATATACAATGTATTGTATTGAATGAAATATTTTTACCTTGGATAATATGGTTGCCTGTTACACTTAGTGATACAAAGGTAGTATCCAAGTAATCCAAAAATAACCAGGAATACTCCAGCAGCAATTAATCCAGTCAGAATGCCCATTACATCGATTTTCTCTCTGTTACCTTCTTAAGAGAAATCATTAAAATGACATAAATATTACATAAATATAGCAACTGACCTCAACAAATTTAACACTGGGTCTAAGCACACCATTAAGTACCTAATAATTAATGCTGATTTCTTTTCAAAGTCTTTGTGCTAGAGACATAAGCTGAAATAATTTTAAATGACACTTTATAAAAGCCCAGTTATGATTTCAATTCTTTCAAATAGGTCATAGTAAATGGATAATAGTGAACATTCAGTGGAATAAACATATCTCTGCTCAACTAGACACATTTTGGTATTAACAACCAGGATAAATGTATTAAAAGAAATTTATTAAATATGGTTATGTAATAGGTTCCCTATGGGTGGGCCCCACCTAAGGGGAATGAAATAATAGTTGGTAAACAAATAAACAAAACAACCTACCTGACTAAGAAAAAGCTAGAGATGATCAATATAAATAAAAGAAAGATTCTCCCCTCTTCAGAACTAACTTAATTCGAACAGTCTTAACTTACCTAGTAGCAAAAGTATTCTATTCATTTGTAATGGTAAAAAAGAAACTTATAATAGTTTACTACTTGAAACTAATGGAGTCCTACTTTTTTTATTCAATACAAGTCTTGACTTAGCTGAGTTGTTTAAAACAGCTTTCAGCCTATTATCTCATTTCCCTAGTATCTCACCAAACTTGATTTTCAGTGCATAAATAGATGAATGTGGCCTTCTCTGTCTTAGATAGCCCTTTGTATAATTGAGAAATCTTCCTTGGAATTACAAGGCATGTTTGTTGAGCAACAGCCAAACTCAAACAATGAAACTAAATGTATTATAACAGACAGACGGTGGGAAAAACATTACAGTTCATCAATTCTTGCCTTACCTGATTTTGTGGTTGGTCCTTTAATGGAATATTCCTGCCAAAACGTCATCTAAGAGAAAGGTAAATTTTACAAGTTTATTTAATTTCTTTATTATCATTTCATTTAGTCCCAATGACCTAGACCTGGCGCATTTAATTCTTGGCATGTGCCACTAGTAGGATACCAGTTCATTCAAGCTGGAGGCCTGACTCACTTTAACTAAAATTCTACACCCATCACGGTTTCTCCCAATTCTGGAACTGGTCAGGGGATAACCACCAGTGGTAGCAATCTACTGCTGAACGCTTACTTTCCCTTTACTTGTCCATAGACCCCACTCAGGCATTGGGGGGGCCACTGCATTAGAGAGTCAGTGAAAATACCGAAGATGGAAGTTGAGGTAGTGGACTCATTTATAATGTTTGAAAAGGAACCCGAATTTTCCTAAGTTCAGTGGTCCTTAGTTTGCCAGGAGATTTTGTTGAAAGCTATTTATTGATTTGGAAGGACATATCTGAGAGTTTAAGGTCAGTTTGTTATATGAGAGAAAGGAAGTGGATTTTGAGAAAATTAGATGAAGTCAGGAAATGGATTTGAGAAAAACAACAAAATCTCAACAGTCTCCACTACAAAGTATATGCTTTGTTTTCCTTCTCTAACAGATGCAGCAGACACTTGCAGGGGATGGGAAGTTAGGCACAATTATGGAAGAATAAAGATCTAGGTTCCATTACCAACTACTATTAAAGGATATCTGGAGAGGTTCTGATTGCTCGATGAGTAAAATAAGAACTCATAAGGAAGGGGAAAAGGAGCTGCGTTATTTAATCTACAAAAGTAAAGAATTTGGATCACTTAACACTCTTCAAGAATATGACAGATTATAACAGACAGTGCTGCCTATTTATTTTGTACCTTTTTGAGATTAACAAACAGGATGTGATTCTATTTTAAGGGAGGACTTCTAAAAGTTTCTCCCTTAAATTACATAGATATACCAAATTAATACATTTCTGAGAGCAGGGGCCATATATTTTGTATCTTTGGTATCTAGCAGAGCACTGGGCAATGACAACATTGGTTGTGAATAAATACTTGAGAATAAATATAGTAATCAAAACAGGTAAGGTCATTGACAGGAGAAATTGCTCTGAGCCAGAGGACTAACTCAAATGCTCTCCTGACGTTTCATTCACTGCTCCGTGATTGTTTTTTAATATAGTAAACATTAAACACACTAAATGATAACATCATTAATAATTTGCTAATTACTATAAACCCAGCTAATTAAGTAGAAAGCCAAGTCTAAATAGGTTAATTAACATTTTAAGAACACAGAAAGAAATAATAGGTACACAGACCTGATTTACTTAAAGCATAAAATCTCTAGTGACAGAAGTGCCATTTGCTTAAGTAAAATTTAATACATTTCCAGGCAATTTAACATCAGCCACCAAATTACCGTTTTATCTTCATCCACAAATATCTCTCTGGCTTCCTCATAATTACAAACTTCTTCTTTGCATTCTCTTTCTAGGTCACCGGGAGTGAAGAGCTCCAAATCAAATCTATTATACAAGAGGTGTCTATGTATGAAAAGGTTTGCTTCTTCTTTTGATGCAAAGACTGATAGAGAAATAGAAAGATTTCAAACATTGATTAAGAATAGGCAAATGTTTCTGTTTTAATTGTGGAAAAGTGACTAGAACTCTTGATGTGGTCTAATTATACCAAACGTTCTTTATTGTTTTAAAATCTGACAAAAAGAAATACCATCAGCAAAAACAATTTTTGACAAATATGAAATACATATTAGCATCCTTCCAGAAAATACTTGAGTCAGCTATGTCTAACATTATTAGCATAACTGAAAATATTTAAATATCACTTTGCCTCCAGAGAATTATTTTTCCAGTAAATAACAGGCCAGACAGGTTCCCTATTTACTGGCTAAGAAGAATTAATCTGGCAAAATGGATGGAGTATAGAACTAAGAGAAGACAGAGATTCTTTTTTAGTTTTTTAATACTTTTTCTTTTTCAGTCTTCAATACTTTTTATATGCATATTTAAAAATATGTGCATTCCAGTAATTTAAATCATTTGAACGATAACAACAAAATGGCACACTAACTGCATTTTACAGCCTGCAGAAACCTTGGACCAGCTTGGTTTTTACTCTAGGTTTTACTATTGGGCTGCTCAGTTTCTTCCTTTACCAATATGCAAAGTCGTTTTCTTCCCTGCCAGATAGACAGGCAGATGGGAAAGGTAGGCTGGGCCTTGGTTGTCAGTAAGTTCTCTATTCTTTGATGTGAAAAAGCCAACACAACCATTTAAATTTTATCCAAACTCTTTGCATTTTACAAAGTTAGACAGATGAAAGAAGTAAAATAAGAAGGCAATGTTTGTACAATGTGTATATTGATGGTGCATACCTTTTTATGATTCACCTGGGTGCTTCTCCTGTTTAATCTTTTTTTTTTTTTTTGGAAGTCAGTGGATTTTTCTCTTGCATTTCAGCTTTCTCAACTTTGACTTATCAACTTTCTCAATCTCAGCCATATTGTGTTTGTCAGACATGGTTGTGAGGAAGTGGAGGAGGCATGTGAGTGAGCAGAGTCTGCTCTGGGCAGTGGCCTCTCTGCTGAGTGTAGAGATAGGTTTTGGTTTGGCTTAGTTATAGACTATCTTGGGATAAGTCACTCTATCTGTGGGTTGCTGTTTCCTCATTTGTAAAATTGGGACATGAATTAAATAATCACTAAATCTCTTTAAGTTATAAAATAAGTCTTATAATTTTATATATGTATAATAAGATCATTATATCAATTGATCTAAAACTTATAACACTTTAACCTTCTAAGTTAACAAAATTGTATGTTAATTATAAGATTCACTAAAAGATTTCCATCCCCTCACAAAGGAATAGTTTCTTCCACCCAGTCTCCCAAATATGTGTCTAGAATGCTTCAAGAGATTCCCTCTGCATTTACTAGGAATGTAAATGGTGAACACGAGAGACTTAGGCACAAGTTGACACAAAACCAAAATACCCCACCATGCCAGTATTTTCCAAACCCACACACTTTTAACTTGTTTTTGTGTCACAAAGATACAGTGACCTTGTTCCAGATCACTGTACTAAAAATGGCACTCAGAAACTCTCTGAGAACTACATTCAATGTTTAGAAAAATTTAAAAATATTGTTATTTCTCACTGCTAACTATTACCAAAGGAAGAATATATTACAGTGGTCAATTGAAAGATAACAGATATCGGGGCCTGGAAGACTAATACTGATTTGTGAGTGACTTCAGCTTGGCCATTTACTCTTGTCCAAGATATTTCTTCCAACCAAGCCTGAATGATAGAGAGCTGCTTTTTTTCAAATAGCCACTAGCCATAGATGGCCATTGAGTCCTAGAAATATAGTCAGTCTGAATTAGGATGTATCATAACAATAAAATAAACATGGGATTTCAGAGACTCCATTAAAAAAAAGAATGTGAAATATCTCATCAATTTCTTATAATTAGAAATGATACTTTGTATATATTAGTTTAAATTCAATACTTTATTAAAATTAATTTCACTTATTTCTTTTTACTTTCTCAGTGTGGCTATTAGAAAATTTTGAATGATTTATGTGGTTGACATATTTCTATGGGTCAGTGCTATTTCAGACTATTTTTTAAGACGTTTTCTCCCTTCCTTCCTTCTTTCCTTCCTTCCTCCCTCCCTCCCTCCCTCCCTCCCTCCTTGCCTCCCTCTTTCCCTCCCTCCCTCCTTCCCTCCCTCTCTCCCTCCCACTAGGGTGTAGGCCAGTGAGTGGTGCACACATGAGAGGATTCACCAGAAACAGAGTGGGGAGCAGAATAGGCAGTTTTACTGAAATACACTGCTAAGGGGAGCAGTGGGAGAAACAGGAGAGGTCTGCTGCGCCATGTGGATTATTCCCTGGCTGGGGACTGAACTCAGGCTATAGCGGTGACAGGGCTGAGACATCACCCCTAGGCCACCAGGGAGACCCTATTCTAGACTATTTGTTTCTGTTACAAATAACATAAATAGGCTATCTCAATCAAGGAAGGAGCTAGAGTGGAATAATTGGGAATAGTCATTTTAAGAAATATTCTAAAAGATAAACTAGTGTGATGAAATATTTTTGTTCTTTCTTTTCCCTTGTCGTGTGGATTTTGTGCAACCTCCAAATGAACTCAGAATGAAAATTTTTCCAAGTCTTCATCATCTCTCACTGGAATTTTTGCTATGCCCTTCTAAATGGTTTCTTTGTTACCATATAGTATGTTTTCAACATTCTGGTGTAGGTATACTGGCTCCCAATACCTGGTTATTTCCTGCCTTTGTACTTACTATTTCCTCTGAATAGAACTTTCTCTCAGTTTGCTCCCTTTTCTCCTTCAGTATTTTGTTCAGGGTTACCTTGAACCTCCATTCATATATACCCACTGCTATACTTTGTTTTTCTCCATATCTCTCATCACCATTGGGTGTACTATATGTTTTACGCATGTTTTTGTTGCTACTCTGCTAACGCTCCATTAAAATGGGATGGTGCTAGCTGGTACATAAGAGATGCTTTAAAAAAAAGTTACTTACTGGGGCCTCCCTGGTGGCCTAGGAGTTAAGTTTGAATGCTATCACCTCTAGGCCTGGGTTTGATCCGTGGCCAGGGAGCTAAACCACATATGGTGCAGCAGACCTCTCCTGTCTCGCCTGCTGCTCCCCTCAGCAGTGCATTTCAGTAAATCTGCCTGTTCTGTTCTCCACTCTGTCTCTGATGAATCCTTTCACCACCACCCCCAACTTCTGGCCTACACCCCAGTTCTATGCAAAAAAAAACAAAAACAAAAACAAAAAACTTCCTAAATTAATGAATGAGCTCAATTTTCTTGTAGTGGGAAGGAAATTTTTGATCTAAATTCTACCAGTTGAAGGAATACATGGGTATAACCTGGTTATATTACTTAGCTTGGTATAGATTTAAAATCCTGTACCAGTGACGGAGTAACTCAAAGCCTGCCTAACTTAGCAATATTACTATATGACATCTACTTTCAGAATAGAGAATGAGAAATCCTCCTCTGGATTGCTCCTTCTCAGATATTTCCAGGTCTTTAAATTTTATTGGCTAAAAAATGACCAAATATGACAGTCTTCTGTTCACCTAAGTTATCTGAGTTGTAAAAACACCACACCCTGCCCTCCATATGTGAGTCAATAAAGCTACTTTCAATTTGAAAGGAAAGTAAGAGAGTCACAAGCATTTTTATTCCTGAAATGATATTTATTCCAATAAGAGTCCTTACCCCTGTATTACCTGTGTCTTCCACCAGCTGCTATTTGACACTTTCCAAGGTGTGAAAGTTTCAATTCGATCGCCTTCAGTGCCTTATCAAATGATTTCTCCTTTCTTATGACCTCAGGAGAAATACTGTCCCTTGTTATTTCTGTTCTAAGTAAACCTGAATTACTTTTAATTGAAAGAATCAAACTTCCCAGCTTCTGAGTTTCCTGAAATTCTGGTATGAGGTCCCTCTGGCCATTGCTGGATAATGCACTGACCTTTGCACTTTTGTATCTGCCCCCTCTAATTCTCTTCCCATCTCTATTCTTCGGTCTGGAGACCATCAGGCTGTCTGTGCATTCTGCCATTTCAAATCTACCAACACAGGTATTCCATTCTTTTCCTCTCTCCTTCTTTCCCTGTTTTCTAAATAAATTCCCCTTTGAGTCATTTTAACTCCACCCTTGGTCTTTATCAGAATTTAGCTAAATGCCTCTTATTTTCCTAGTTACTTTTCTTATCTCCACTTATTATATCTGATTTGCAGGTAGAGAAAATTGGCTTTTGTGCCATATAACTCTCCTGAGGCAGATAGACTGCTGCTCACTCTTTTTCTTTTTAAAAAAGATTTATTTATTCATACAAGCTGGGGCCAGAGGTGTGGAATGGTGAGAAGATTCACCAGAGACAGAGCGGGGATCAGAACAGGCAGATCCACTGAAGTAACTGCTGAGGGGAGCAGCAGGGAGAGGCAGGAGAGGTCTGCTGTGCCATGTGGGAAGCCCCCTGGCCAGGGATCGAACTTGTACTACAGTGGCTCTGGATAGCTTCATAGTGCTGCTCTTAACCTGTTGTGCCACCAGGGAGGCACCTCACTCTTTCTTTGCTGTTGAACTTTCTGTTCCTACCTCTTTCATAGTTTATAAAGACGATCTATTTACATCCTGCCTCCCCCACCAGGTGGAGAAGTCCTCCAGGTTGGGATCATAGCCTTTCATCATTAGTACATATCATGAAGCTAACACCTGTATGTACTAATAAACAAATCAAGTTAAAAAATATATATATGCCCACATTTACATCTCCTACAGATATTGCCAACCTTCTACACTCACACTCCTTCCATAGTTTGTGATATCCTTGAGAATGTCTTTTATGCTTGTATAATGTGAATGAATGCTCTCATAAGCACTTTGGGGGTCAACATTTGGTCCCACTGAGCATGACCTATTAACCTTATATATGAGTGTATTTGGGTGGTCCTAAGAAGAATCTCCTTCCAAAATCTCCCTATACCACTAACTAGCCTATCCAATTACCTAGTATTCTTCCATTAGGATTTGAGTCCTTTAGGTTAAGATATTGCACTATCTTAAGATACACATACATGCACATGCACACACACACACACATCCATAGGAAGGCTTAACATACTAGCTGTATTAATGATTAATAAGTCATCCGGTATTATTAGTGTAATAGATCCTCCCCAAATGAAATGAGCTCAGAGTAGGATCTAATGAGAAGTAATAGGGACAGGAAAGTATGGGGCAGTAGTCTCAAGTCCTGACACCCTCACTAGGAGGGTGATAGGGATGAGAAAACTGATAGTCAAAGGCCCTTTTTCATGTGTGCTGTTCTTGTTTTTTTCTAGATTAGTTTTTTAAAAATGTGGACAGGAACTAGTCTGTTTATGGAACAGGAACCGACCCATAAGATGTGAACTTGTAGCTTAGTAAGCCCCAAATCGGATTTTCTGGTAATCATCAGGCTTTATTCAGATAATCAGATATTTTAAAGCCAATAAGGACCTCACAATCTGCTCATCTCCATCATTTTACAGAAAAAAAAAAAATTCAGGCTGAAAGGAGTTAAGTAGCTTGCTCGGGGTCTCACTACTACAAGTCCAGACTAGACTCCAGGCTCCCTGTATGCCATCTTTCCAGGAAGAAGGAATAATTACGCTCATTATAATTACCAAATAGTCTCATCTAGGAAGAACGCCCTCTCTGATTTTCTGAAGTTGAAATAGTTAACCACAAACCAGGTCTTCACATATTTATCAAAAGAAACTCGCAGAAATAAATTTGTGTAAATTATACTTAACACAACAAACCACATTACCAAATAGACCGCAAATTAAACTAAAGGATATTTTAGCACTTCTATGATTGATGGAGGAATGTAATTTCACATAGTACACTTTCTCGTCTGAGATTTATAATACTCCGTTTCCAGGAGTGTTTTCTGGGGGAAACTGAAACCACACTTACCTTCTCCTCCCGCATGCCTGGACTCCCTTGGACTTCTTGTGTAACGAGGAAACGCGAAGGTAGCTATGGGCAGTTGGCTGACTAGAACCAGAAGCGTAAACATAGTCTGGCAACTGTCAAATAAACTAAACAAAATAACAACAAAACAAAAAACAGTCAAAATAACAACAGAACAAAACAAAAAAGAGCCCCTGGCTCAGCCCTCGAGTTTCTGAGAACTGAGTCACCGACAGCGCCCCGCGAGTGGTTTCAGTCACCCGGGCCGACCCGCGCCAGGAAAGCGGCCCCAAGAGCGCCTGGGGACAAATGCCGCGCCCCCGGACTCGGCAGATGGCTGAACGGGCACTTGTGGCCACAGGCGACCCTCTGGCTTTCGTGGGATTTCGACCCCGTCCGCCCAGGAGGCCCCCTCCGAGTAACCCGTTCCCCGCCAGGGCCCAGCCTCTGCGCCCCGCACCTGCAGCTCTGGGCGCATGTTCCAAATGCTCCCGGGACAGAGCCCCGATGTCGGGTGGTCCCTGAGACCGCCAGGCCCGCGGTGTCGGTGGACCCCAAAACTCAGCGACACTCCGGGCAGGGCCGCGCACCAGCGAAGAAGGCGCCCGGGGTCCGGGGAAGGACGCGCGCGGCTCGGGTTCCTGCCTGGATCCCGGGAGGCGGCGGAGCGGAGAAGTGGGGAAGGGAGGCGGCGGCTACCTGGGGAGCACCTGGCCGCGCCCCTCGTCCGGGGGGCCCGCCTACCTGCGGCGCGCGGCGGGTTGGCAGGCGTCCTCGCGGAGCCCGCGCTTCGCTCGCGGCCGCCACCTCTTCCGCGCCCAGCCCTGGGCGAGCCCGGCCGCCAGCCGCCAGTTCTGACCCCGCCTTGGCCAAGTTTTGGACTCATTTCTACATCAGGAGTTCTCTGCGAATTCAGGGGAGCGATTTCAGTTCCCAGTGCTAAACCAAGCGCCTTCGGCATGTCGAGCCCCGGCTTTCCGCTTGTTAAGCTAAGGGTCTTGTAGTTACTCTAGGTTAACGTATTTCAACAGGTGATCCGGGAACGAGAACACAGTAGTCATCAGAGAAAATACACTTCATTAGTAGTCGGAAATGGGAAGTGACCTGGCAATTAATCGATCACATTGTTTCTCAACGTGGTCGTCCAGGTCTGGAACGTCTCCAGGATCCTTTCAAGGGGTGTCTGAGGTGAAAGCTATGTCCATTATGATTATAAGATTCGATTTGCTTTTTTCACTTTCTTTCTCTCGTGAGTGTGCAGTGGAAAATTTCCAGAGGCTATTTGATATTCAATGATGTCATTACTGTGTTTATAGAGTGCCTGCATGTATAGTCTTGTGTTTTCTGATAGCAGGTTTAAGTATCAAATGTACATTTTCATAGAGATTTTAAATTTTATTCTCAGTATTTCCTAACCTTCATTAGCTATCTTTGGTCACATCTTCCAGGATCGTTATAACTTCCTTATTCTTAAATCTATAACTATTATATGTGGAAGTCTTGAACTTCTCTTTTAGTCTACAAACTTTTAGTCAACAAACTTGTCTTGATTTAAAATAATATTTTGAAAAATTTTCAGTTTTTATACGTAATATGTTAAGTTCTATGGTATAATTCACATAACTAAAAGCTCTTTGAGATCCTTGATAATGTTAAAGAGTGTTTATAAAAGAGGTCTGGAAATCAAAAAGAATTGCTGCCTTAAATAATGAAGGCAGCAAGTAGTCAGAGCTCCTGTAACAGATGATATTCACATCCTTTCTTGTCCAAATAAGATGCTTAATTCTTTTTTTTTTAAGATTTATTTATTTATACATACAAGTTGGGGTACAGGCCAGAGGCTTGGGGCGGTGAGAGGGTTCACCAGAGATAGAGTGGGGAGCAGAACAGGCAGATCAGAAATACACTGCTGAGGGGAGCAGCGGGCAAGGCAGGAGAGGTCTGCCGCACCATGTGGGATTCTCCCAGGCTGGGCTTTGAGCTCGCATCGCTGCTGCTGACAGCTCCACAGCGCAGCGCTTAACTGCTGTGCCACCAGGGAGGCCCCATAAGATGCTTACTTCTGAACATTATGTAAGATTCCATGCTTTGGCCCAAGTGGCTTGACACTTGCTGGAAGCCAGAGGAAACATTTGTTCCCCTTTCTAATCTTTCATTAATTCTGTTCCCATCTAATTCTTTTTCTTTCCCCACAAAGGTTACTATCTGTTTTATTCTATTATTTAGAATCAACTGAATTCTTCTAAAGCTTTCTGCAGAAAATTCCTTTTCCTGATTCCTTCTAGATAGTGCTTCTTCTTTTTCCTTCTCCCAAATTAGTCCTCCTCAGTTTCCATTTGTCCATCTTGTTCTTTAATCTGTTTCTAAGATAGATCCTTCTTTCCCTTTTCCATCCTTTTACTGTTCCTGAGCGGTTGGGATCAGTTTCGAAGAGGCTAGAAATGATTTATTGTGGGCAAAGATCCTGGAACAGGAAACATCTTCATTTAGAACATCCATTCAACTATTTCATTCATTTAGCCAAACTGCATCACTAAGCCCTGGGGATAGAGAGATAAACAGTCTATTTTGGAGGAGAACTTAGCCCAAGATCTATATCTAAGAATGTGGGCCTGTGAAGTTCTTATCAAGGGCCAGAACTGACTTAGTCATATTTGCATTCTCCACGGTACCCAGCAGAGAGCCTTTCATGTGGTTCAGGCTCAGTACTTATGGGGCTGGGGCCGGTGGTTGTGGAAGCAATATATTTTCAGGTAGGAAAAGTGTTTCACAATATACTGAGAGAGGCAATTGGTCAGATTCCTCATGCTGTGGAATCTACAGATATGAACTTTGATGACATTCCTTGGTAGACTGTGTCCACCCACATATCTGGATATTTGGACCAAAACAAATGAGGCTTTGTGCTCACATCAAATATCAGAGCTTATAGTGGGGAGAGGAGGCAGACACAGAAGTGAAATTCTGTTTCTCGGTGGTGAATTACATCCCTGCATGTTTCCCTATATTATTGGATCCTAAAGAATGTTATGTGGCAGTATGCCCACAAACTTTAACCACTATGGAACTGCAGGAGAGTTTGAAATTAAACAACAAAGAGAGAAGACAAGAGCCAGTATCAACATTGTCCAAGATTGCCAATTTCTTCTATTATTTACTTTCTGTGTTCATTTTCTTATTTTGTATCATTTGTTTTTTAGAGTAAAAAAATTCAAAAGCCTTTCTTCCAAAGCATTTTAAGTGTTCTTAGTCTAGCGAACTGTGGAGTTGGGGCAGATATGGTTTTCATTTTACAAAGAAGAATACTTGAAGCATGAAGAAATAAAGGTCTTGAATAGTCATTGACCAAGTAGTAACTCAGTCTTTGATTCTTTCCAGGGCTGTTTTGAGTTATTACCAAGCACTAGAAGGCAGCAGGTAAAGAATTGCTTAATTTCAAAAGAAATCAGAAAGAAAACAACATTGAAGTTAATGGACTTAGATTAATGTAATAGCGTACCTCTGAGTTTGAACTCACACCCACCCCATTTACCTGTGTGAATTCAAGAATGAAATGGAAACTTGCTTTATTGTGTGGGCATGAGTATTGACTCAAGGACTGTGACAGCAAATATTAAGGTTACAGCTATGAAACTCTGCAATGTAAGGTCACATCCACATCCTTAAAGATATGCTGATGACTGCATCTTTGGATTACTCAGAACAGGAGATGCAACTTTTCTGAATTTGTTGTTTCTGTGACATTTTAGCTTTGACATTTCAACATCAATTGTTTGCTGTGGAAAATGGAAGACTCCTGTTTTTCAAGGTTGATTGTATATTTGTATGCAGGTACTTTCAGATTCAACAAATTGGTAAAGGAGTTAAAGATTTTATTTTAAACACTTGCCTCAGAATCCTCTGAAAGAACTTTTGACTAGAGCTCACAGTCAATTCTATCATTTAGGAACAACGATTGTTTTTAACAAATCAATTAAAATGAAGAATAGTGTGAGAGATCACCATGGTCAATCAAGTTTTGTGCCATGTTGTGGGCAGTAATAAGAACTAATTGCTATGATTAAAAAATAGTAATCCTTATAAACTTACTGGGCACGTAGGAACATGAATCAGTGTGGTTCTGAGCTGCCTCCAGGGACCAGTGACAGAGACTTAAGTCACAGCTGGTCACAGAATTCCCACTCTTTGTTAAGATGTTGGTATTCATAAAGAATTATCTCACTCATCAGATTCATTTTATTATAATCTTACTCTCTGATTGCCACACAATTTTTTGCCTCTCTCTCTCTCTCTTTTTTTTTTTTTTTGATAAATCCATGTTCAGGTATTTATGATATTCTAAAGAAACATACTTTTTTAATCCATGAATTTATTTAGGATCAACTGCAAAACCACATTTTCCATGCTCAATTTGCAAAAACTGAAGCAATTCACTCATTTCTAATTATATAATTGACAGTATTTAAGAATCATGCATTAATTCTGCATCAGAAAATTATAATAAACGGTGTTGATGTTGCTGGTACAGATTAGAGACACACAGTGCTTGGAAGAGCTCTTAGGAAATCTGTAAACCAGGATCCCATTTATCCTACTTTGGTGAAGGATTCACCTTTGTTTTTTCATATACCACCTATGGTGATAGTGCATGGGTGAACTGGTGATGGAAATTCTATGGGGACTACACCTGGGAAAAGAGAGCAAACATTGTACAAAAATGAACAATGATGTAAAAAACATATAAATACAAAAAAAATAGATAAGGAAAAAAACAAAAACTCTCAAACAAGTCCTCAAAAACTACCTTTTGGAATATAACTGGAGTCTTAAGCATTGTTTCTTTTACTAGAGTACACTAATGGCTTGAGCAAAGTTTATGGCTCTCTTTTACTCACACTCAATGCTATCATCCTCATAGCTCCTTGAAGCAGCAAAAAAAATCATCAATTACTGTCCCTTTCTTGACACATAGGAGGACTTCCTAACGGCCAAATGAATGAAAAACTCAGTTCTATCTCTAAATCTGCCTCTCTCTAGTTGGAAGACTCAATAAATCACTTCTCTGAATTTCTTCGTCTCTTCTGACACAGTGAGGGTTTGGTCTGAATGAACTCTTAAGATTCTTTCCTAGGCTAAAATTCTATGATTCTTCAAACATCCCTAATTATATAGGTGTAAAGAGGGTTCTTTTAAAATAGTTTTCTAATTACTCTTCCCTGTTACGGATAGACTTGCTTTTGCCTAGCATTTTTGTTTTAAAAGAGGATCAAGCATATAAAAAATATGAATTTTAGAGTTTGTGTATAAATACAAATAACCTATTTTATAATTTGTTCACTCACAATTACACAGTTACATGATTTTTTAGGAGGCAAAATAGATATTAAGACAACTTTAGATTTACCTTCATTTGCCCTTCTATTTTGATAACTTTGTGTATATTTTTCATTCTTGTATTATCAGGTAACTTTGCCATAGAATTGATCTCAGAAATTCTATTTTATTTTTTCCTAATTTTGCTACTTTTTTCTCAGACTTGTATTGAATTGTATTTATATATACTTTTGTGTTTCTACAACCGTTTTCCCTGATTTAGTTCTCACTGCTTCAATATTTTTATTTTCTTTTATTGTCATAATCTAGAATTTTTGAATGTGAGGCAGATTGATCTTTTTTCTCTATCTTTTGAGGCACATATTGAGTCTACTATGAGATTATCTGTGTTGGACACTCAATGAAGTCTGGATAAATTCCATTAATTATTAAGAATTTATGAGTTTATGTAATCATATATATTTATTATTTTATTTTCATTTATATGGTTCCTTTTTTCATTTCCCAAACCTATCTTTTTCTTTCCCCCTTTTATCCCCTCTTATTTGTTCTAAGTTGTTATTCCAGAAATTTTTGTTTTTCTCATGATTTCAAACTCTTATTTTTTCCTTCTGTAAGGAATTTCTGCAGTTTACTTAGTTTGAACCATATAAAACTGCCATTGTTGTATAACAAAAGTACTTGACTATCAGAAATTTCATATGGCTTAACATAATAGTTTTCTTCACTGCCTAGTATAGTGCCTGGCAGATGCTCAATTAGTATTTATCAAATGAATTAATAAGTAAATCTTTCTTTTCTTTGGTCTTTGTGAGGGCCTAGATAACATTAAGCAGAGAGATCTCTACTCATTGAGGACTCAGGAGTCTTTAATCATTAATAATCTTAGTGGACTTGCTCATTACCTGATTCTATTAATCCTTTTCATCAGTGTGCTAAAAGTAATCTAGAATACGCTTGTGAGCAAGCATGTGGTTATTCACATCAATGTTATTATACACATATTTGTATGAATATTAGTAAACACAAATTTATAGGGTATCCTGTTTTTGTGAGCATTTGTATACATAAATGCAGTTAGCAGCTCAAAAAGTTCAAGTATTTTTAAAGAGAAATTGCTTGTTCTGAAGTAACAGAAACCAAAAGGAAGTTTAAACTTCTCAAAACACATTTTTGCTTCAGCCTCATTAGCATAACTACATAAAATTTGTTACTCCCAAAACATCCACCTTTGATATTTCACTATCCTCAATGGACCTTTGAGAATTTATGCACACTGAAATAACAGTTGAGCCCCAAAGAGAAGCTTTATTAAGTGAGGGTACTTTTTAAGTTTTCCTGAGATGCTAATAACTAGAATGCTGACCCTGTCCCTGGAGTTTTTAGTTCAAATACTTTAAATAATTTTGTATGTTAACTAATAAATCCATTTTTTCTAACAACTAAGACGTTTGTTTGTTCAATGCATTGACAAAGAGATGCAGAAATGTATCTAAGGAAATTTTGTAAGTGAATTGGGGAGAAGATTGAAACTAGGGTTTCCGGTTTCTACCCTAGGATGTCCACTTCACTCTATTGGCATTAGAATCCTACTTAATCATCAGTGGTTGCACTTGTGATTCATGCCCTTGGTTTTTCTTTAGTCATGAAAAGGTAAAGTTTCAAATCTGACTGACATGTGGCATCAACCTTTCACACAATGAAGGGCATACTTTTTCTTCCTTTTTAAATAAACTTACATTTTCAATTATTAAATTGCAGAGCAAGAGCTACCCTATGTAAGATATCAAAGTAATATAGAAGTTAATTGGTAAAAATACTTCTTTTTCAAAAGAAAAATGAGTTAAAATGAGTTTCCAGGGCCTCCCTGGTGGCGCAGCGGGTTAAGCGCAGCACTATGAAGCTATCCAGAGCGACTGTAGCACGAGTTTGATGCCCGGCCAGGGAGATTCCCGCATGGTGCTGCAAACCTTTCCTGCCTCACCTCGCTGCTCCCCTCAGGAGTGTATTTCAGTTAATCTGCCTGTTCTACTCCCCACTCTGTCTTCTCTGGTGAATTCTCTCACCACTCCACACCTCTGGCCTACATCCCAGCTTTTATGCATAAATAAATAAATCTTTAAAAATAATAAAAATAAAACGAGTTTCCAGATAGCCCAATGCTTTCCTAAAGAACTCTGACCAATTGTTTCAATGCTTATGTCACAGGAAATTTTCTTGTATTAAGTGATGATTCTTTGGAGGCATTTTCTTTAGAGTCTGTTGTTTTGTATGTTTTAAAAATGTTTTTAAGAGTTTATTGCCTCTCTCATCACCTATGCTAAAATAAGATGACTTCCAGAATAAAATGAAAAAATGACCCTGTAAAAAGAATGAGAAGAAAACACAGGTGGATAATATTTTCTCCTATAGTAAAAAACTGTCTAATAGTAAAAGCAAAGGAGAAATCATTAAAAAAAGATTGATATATTTGAACTCATAAAAAGTAAACAGTGTTGGACAGCATAAGACACCAAGGGAGTTAAAAGAGAAATGACAAACTGAGGAAAACATTTGCAACATATATGACAGACAAAGGGTTAAGATCCTTGCCCTTTAAAATACTGTAGCAAGGGCCTCCCTGGTGGTGCAAGGGGTTAAGTCCCAGCACTGTGAAGCTGTCACCAGCCACTGCAACATGAGTTTGACCCCTCCCAGGGAGCTGACCCACATGGCACAGCAGACCTCTCCTACCTTGCCCGCTACTTCCCTCAGTAGTGTACTTCAGTAGATCTGCCTGTTCTGCTCCCTACTCTGTCTCTGGTGAATCCTCTCACCTCACCCTGCACCTCTGGCCTGCACCCCAGTTCTTGTATGCATAAATAAATAAAAATAAATCTTAAAAAAATTAGAATAAAATACTGTAACAAATAAAAAATAACAAAGGTCATTTTAAAAACAGACATAATACATGAAAAAACAACTTACAAAAAAATAGATGATTAAAAAACTTTAGAAAATATCCATTTCCCTAGCAACCAAAGAGATGAAAAATTAAATGAGATTCATGTTTGGCTAGTTAGATTGGCAAATATAAAAATGACTCATTGAATGATGAGAAGAGTATAGTTAAAAGGAAACTGTTCTCTACTGGAGTAATTTATTTTTATTTTATTCCTTTTTAAGATTTATTTAAATAAATATGAAGCTGCAGATAGCTTCATACTGCTGAGACTTAACCCCTTGTGCCACCAGGGAGGCTCTAGAATAATTTATTTTTAACTGAGGTAATATTGGGGTACCCCCCCACCAGATATTACCACCATAATGCACCCACCATCATCTCAGTGTTATTCTACCACCATGGACCATTTGTCTCATTTATTTTCATTGGCATAGCAATTATGCTGTCACAATGCTGATTTATACAGATGATATTTCATCAGAAATTTAGGATTTGCATATCTAGTATGTCCTCAGTTATTTCTATATTTTACCTATTATTTTCTAGGCATATCACTAACAAACTCGATAAAGTTCTGGTTTACTCATAAAAGTTTTTTAAAAAATCAACAAGTTGACATCAACAAGGCGAACTGGTTCCCATCTGCCTCCCAGTGACTTTCAAAAAGTTAAGAAATGGTTTTATTTTTTTCTATGATAAAAGCAATACTTTATGTTCATTGTAGAAAAATGTAGGAGATGAGTTCAAAGGAGAAAATGCCTAAGTCTACCTCTAAGTGTGCCATCATTCCAAGACCATTATTCCAGATTTTTTTCTAGACATCATTATATGTATATGTATTACACATTGTCAAATTAAGCTCCAGAAAGAGTTCTAAATGTATCTGCCCACCTCCATATTGTGGAAAATTATAATCACCAACAGTGGATATTAGCATTTTTTTAAAATGGCTTAAAATAGCCTCTTTTATTTAATTATTTCAATTAGAATTTTTTTTCACATACTCAGTGACTTGTAGTTCTTTTTGGCCAATGTAATCCCAAGATTATTGGAAGTGTTTTTGCTTTAGTTGGGTCTAGTTTGTTCTTGGAATTTCTAGAGAGCAGTAAATTATCATTTATTCATGGTTTGTTCTGCATGCAAATTGCAATCACTTCACTATAATTTATAAAGTTACTTGAATTGTTTCACCTTTACACTTAAGGCCATATTAAATATCTTTCCCTTAAAAAAAACTTTATTAATGATGTCTTCTTGGGTACTCTAAGCAATACAAAGATGAGTAGTAATCTAACATACATAATACTTTTTTATTCAGATAAAGTTCCTGTAACATAGAATTCATCATTTTAATCATTTTAAAGTATATAATTCTGTGGGCTTTAGTACATTCACAATATTATATAACCATCACCATGATCTAATTCTAGAACAATATGATTACTCCAAAAAGAAGCTCCATAGCCTTTAATCAATCACTCCCTTTTCCCTCTTCCTCTAACCGCTGGAAACCACTAATCTACTTCCGTTTCCATGGATTCACTATTCTGAGCATTTCATATAAATGGAATCATATAAGGCTTTTTTTGTGACTGACCTCTTTCAAGTTTCATCCATGTTGTAGCATATAGTGATATTTTGATCATTTTTAATGGTAAACTAATATTCCATTGTGTGGATGTACCACATTTTGTTTATCAGTTCATCCGTTGATGGATATCTGGTCTGCTTCCATTTTTTTATTATTGTAGTAATGTTGCTATTAACATTCATGTTTGTGTGAATGTATGTTCTTAGTTTTCTTGGGCATATAAGTATGAGTGGAACTACTGAGTCATATGGTAACTGTGTTTAAGTTTTTGAGAATACGTAACATTTTTGAAAACTGAATATCCCTGTGTGGCTCTTAGCTAAACATTTGATTTGCATTTTCTCATTAAATCTTCTCATCTCTCCAATAACTATGTCTTCTTTACAGATGAGGTGGGAGAGAGCCAGGCAGTCTGGTTCCATATCTGGACTCTTTCCTACTCTTTTTTTTTGTAAAAAAGATGTATTTATTTATGCATACAAGCTGGGGTGTAGGCCAGAGGTATGGGGTGGTGAGAGGATTCACCAGACACAGAGTGGGCAGCAGAACAGGCAGATCGACTGAAGTACACTGCTGAGGGGAGCAGCAGGTGAGGGAGGAGATGTCTGCTGCACCATGTGGGAAGATCCTTGCCGGGGATCGAACTCGTGCTGCAGTGGTTGCAGATAGCTTCATAGTGCTGCAACTTAACCCACTGTGCCACCAGTGAGGCCCCTCTTTCCTACTCTTATTGCCATTAAGACATTTAAGTTTCAAAAGGGACAGAAGACAGCACACAAAAACACAACAGGGCAAAATGAAATAAGTGTGAGATCCTTGTGATGTGCTTAGAGAACTGGAGGGTGGAATTTGGACAGGTTCTCTTGAAGATGGACGTTTAAAGTGCAGCTCAATTTATGGGAACAAATTCAAGAAGAGAAGCTGGGGTCAAGGCCAGATGAAAGGATCATTTCAGGAATGGCAAGTTAATTTCACGCAGGTGCCAGCAAACTGGGATTCATTGGTACTGTTGTCTGTGGCACTGTGTTGAGACACTGTATCCCAGATGAGTGGGTAAGATAGTGATGACTAATTGGCAATGTCTTCCATGGGCAAGGGAGAGGAGAATTGAAACACTTGTGATGTGAATTTTCATCATTAGACTATTACAACATGGAGATGAGAAATTATGGGTCATGTTTTAGAAAAGAATGACTGTGATTTGTAATAGATCATAAGGTGTGTGTAAGGAAGTAGAGGCTAAAATAACATTGGAAATATGTTATAAGGCCATGTTATAGGATGTCTTAAATGAATAGACTGAAGAATTTGTATTTGTATTTCTCAGTAGAAAGTGAGAAAATCAATGACGATTTCTGAACGGGACTAATTTTAACTTATGAAGTGCTGAGTGAAAAGTTATAGGGGCTTATTTACATTTATGACAATTTTATAAAGTTTGAAGGCCTGCACAGACTAAACAATGTATGAATTAGGGACACATTTACATATAGTAAAACTATAAAGAAAAGCAAAAAAATGACAGAAAAGAAAGTAAAATGACAAATAAGTGTTTAGTTATCTGAGTATAGGAAAAAGGATGTAATCAGGGAGATACTAGAGAAGAGGCTCCAATGGTGCTTTTTAAAAATTTGAGGTATAATTGACGTGTAATATTATGTTAGTTTCATCTGTACAACATAATGACTCAATATTTGTATGCATTATAAAGCAATCACTGTAATAAGTCTATTTCACATCTGTCACTTTCAGTGGTATGTCTTAGATCCTAAAATGGATGGAATAACATCATGGTGTGTGTAAACACACGAGTGTATGTCTGAGACTCATATTATTTATATATGGAATAGTAAAATAAAATCTTAGAGGCATGTTCATGGAGAAGGGTGGTGGGGAGAGTAATGAGTTAATAGGGAACCTAGGTTTGTGTAGGAATATAAAATGGGGAAGGGAGGGTTAAAGAAAGACTCTCTAATTTTGACTAAGGTTGGCCTTTTGGAAGACAGTGGGTCTATTTCCTTCCACTTGTACCTCACAAAAAGAAAAGTGGGAAAGGTACAAATTTTCTTCCATTGTTTTGCATAGGGGCTTACTACTCCTCAGGACAAAGAAATCGAAAACATTATAGAGACCGAAAGTATGAAAAATATAGTAACGGAATTTCCTTTTTTCTCCCTTTAATGATGTGATGGATTTGAAAGCACACTGGATTGAGTTAGACACCCAAGTTTCTAGTTTTGTTTTGTCCTTAACTAACTGTGTGACCTTGGGAAACTAATTCAGGCTCACTGAATCTGTTTCCTTAACAAGACAATATCTAAGCCTTAGCTTTAAGTTTAGTCTTTCTATGAGTTAGAGAGTCTCTCAACCAAAAAGCAAGTAGGCATGCACATTCATCATTTTAATAAAGATATATTCTATTAATTTGGAAAAGCTGAAGAGGATATTAATTTTCCTCCCACAGTCTTAATGAAGAAATAAAGAAACTAATTTTCCATTACCATTCAAGGGGCAATCCACTCCTTCACAGATTGTGAAATTAATGTAACAGATCCAACCAACTGAACAGTCTATGCATCTTTCTTTGCCTCTTCAGTTCAAAGCCTGTATTTTAAATAAGTGAAGTTAAAAAAGTTACTCCAAATTAATGCAATTTTAAAATTTAAATTTATATGTCTATATAAATATAATTAGAGTAAAACATCTATAGTTTCAGTAACAGTTTGACTTAGAAACATTTGTTGAGTGTTATCTATGTCTAAAGCACAGCAAATATTATGATCTTTACTAATTATAGTTTCCCTAATTGAAATAACTTGTATCTATAATGCATTCTTTTCCTAAGATATTCAGCACAGTTAGCAGATATTAAATCATTTATCTTTACAACCTATCAACAAAATTAGCAGAAGCAAGTATTGGTCTCATAATTTGGAGGGGAATATTAAAAGTCAAGGATTAGGTCATAATCATATAGTAATTTTTTTGTCATAACATCAAGATCAGAACCATATATATAAACTAGGTTCATAATACTAGAACTATATATCTATTTTCAATTTATAATTCTATATATAATTATCTATCTACATATATCCATCTCTATATCATCCATCTCTCTATATATATTCCTTTCCCAGTCATCTGCCTTCCTATTTAGAGACAATGTGCTATTGTGTGCAAAGGCACCAGGGACAGAGCGGGGAGCAGAACAGGCAGATCGACTGAAGTACACTGCTAAGGGGAGTAGATGCAAGGCAGGAGAGGTCTGCTGCGCTGCGCCATGTGGGAATCTCCCTGGTGGGGATTGAACTCATGGTGCTGCAGTGGCTGCGGATAGCTTCATAGGCTGAGACTTAACCCATTGCGCCACCAGGGAGGCCCTCAGAAGGGTTTTTTAATTTAGTTTATTATTAATTTTGCATGTTATGTTATGTTCTAGGAATTCTTATTTTACATCCCGTTCACTCAGGCATCTATTCCTTATCTCTTTATTTATCTAAGTTTGCCTATTGTTTTGCTAATTCTGCACCCAACATTGTTGTACACTGTCTTCAGTACAATTTTAAGTTTGACAGGCACATTGTGAATCCAATGTTCTCTGTTACCAAATTGTTTCATTTTTGTGACTGCTTGTTTCATTCTCATGAATGCAATTTATTCTTGGATCTTACTGAGAAAATGAATCAGAAAATGTTCATAAGCTTTTCTCTTGTTTTTTAGTGGATTTATCTTAGAGGGAGCCATTCCTCTGATTGTTCTAGGTCAAGGGTGAGCAAATTACAGTTCTCAGCTGCCTGTTTTTGTGAATAAAGTTTTATTGTAGTACAGCCACACCCCTTCATTTCGAGTGTCTTTGGCTGTTACTGCACTGTAGAGGCTACAGTAGTTGTATTCCTGCTACAGAGCAACTCTGTCTAGTGGCCACAGAGTTTAGCGTGGCCTGCAAAAACTAAAATATTTATTATCTGGTTCTTTACAGAATAAGTTTGCTGACCCAGTTTCTAGGTGATTTCTTACTTTGGAATTTCAGAATATTTTCATAGGTCTAGTGACTTTTATTTGCTTAAGAACAGAATTATGAATTAGGGATTAATACCAGAATCAAATGGAGCCTTTTAGGGCCTCCTTGGTGGCGCAAGGGGTTAAGTCACAGCACTGTAACGCTATTGGCAGCCACTGTAGCACTAGTTCGATCCCCAGCCAGGGAGCTAACCCACAGGGCATAGCCATCCTCTCCTGTCTTGTTTGCTGCTTCCCTCAACAGTGTATCTCAGTCAGTCCAACTGTTCTGCTCCCCACTCTTTCTCATTCACTCTGGTGAATCCTCTCACCTCCCTGCACTTCTGGTCTATAGCCCAGTTCTTGTATGCATAAATAAAAATAATAAATCTTAAAAAAAAATCAAATGGAGCCTTTTAAAATGTTGCCTGCCCTGGCTCCCCAATAGAACTACCAAATCAGAATTCTCTATTGTGTGAACTTTTTTTTTTTTAAAGATTTATTTATTTATGCATACAAGCTGGGGTGTAGGCCAGAGGTGTGGGGGGGGGGTGAGAGTATTCACCAGAGACAGAGTGGGGAGCAGAACAGGAGGATCCGCTGAAATACACTGCTGAGGGGAGCAGCGGGCGAGGCAGGAGAGGTCTGCCGTGCCATGTGGGAAGCTCCCTGGCTGGCGATCAAACTCGTGCTTCAGTGACTCTGGACAGCTTCACAGTGCTGATACTCAACCTGTTGCACTACCAGGGAGGTCCCTGTTGTATGAACCTTTTTCTTTATGCAGCCCTGACTCCATAGTTCATACAGTCCAGAAGATAGCTTGACCATTCTGCCTTTATAGTCATTCTGTGATTTGTACCTGGGGAGGCTAACTCCCTCAGAAAAGTCTATTCAGATTACTAGCATTTTTCCCCATGATTTTTCCTGTTGTCCCTCTATGTTAACAAAAGCCAAAAGGAATCAATGTTATTTTATGTGATTTTTGGCTTTGCATAAATAGCTGCAATCAGTAACCGAAATAGACTTGCTTTTTTAACCTCCTTTAACTGGCTTCCTGCTCAGAGCATAGAATATTCACATATTCAAAAGTTCGCATAGGGTAATGCGAACAAAACACTATTCTTATCTTGGGTCAGGTTAGTTTATAACAAAGAGGGAGACTTTCCAAAACCGAGTCTTAGACCCTAGGTCTTGGAAGTAATTAATATTAGTGTTTTTGACTTTGAGGAAAGTATTTGAATTTTCTGGTCTTCTGACCAGATCTTTAACCCTCAGAATTGCAGTTGGAATTAAGAATTTTATTTTCTTTCAACTCTAAAACTTTTTAATACTTGAGTACAGGCCTAGAGCCATAATGGTGGTCAGTTCTGTTTCGTTACCTCAGAGGCTCCATTGGTGGCTGAGAGAACTGGTCAGAAGGGGGGTAAGGGGAAGCATTAAGACAGAAATTAACTGAAAAGTAGCCACATAGATTTTTCAAATGTCTTTTGTTAGATCTTGTAAAATTGTTTTTAATTGACAATAAGGAAGTTTCAAGCCGTGTTGACTGAATTATAAATTTGAATGTTAGATAAATCTGATCTGAAGGATTTCTTCAGAAAATCACCATAAGTTGGCCTTGTGTTTAAAAATTTTTTGAAACTTAGAACCACATTTGGAATACAGCTTCTTATACTCGATTCGACTCACTGAACTCTATGAATAAAGGGGCCCAACAAGCATTTTAGTATATTTTATAGCAGTAAAAGTTTTAAGAGCTCTTTCATCCTTTTCCTACTTATATGGAATTCCTATTAATGTCAGAGGGATTTACTGTGATTGAAATGCAGGGAGTCTGTGTCCTTGAAAAGTTTGTAAGCAGTCTTTAGGTATAAAAATGGTAGTAGATATTTATGAACATCATATAAAACTTTAAATAGCATTAACATGAACAGAATAAAATAAGATGTTGAATATATGTCTGTATTAACAATTGAAGAGAATTGGAGGGGAAATTGAATTAATTAGCTAGGTAACTGCCTTATTTTTTCACTTTTAAGTTTACAACAGAGTACTGGGAGTTACTACTCATTACTCAGATTGAGTAATAGAAGTGTCTTCTTTCAGAGATATGTTTCCACATACTGCTTTCTTCCTGATGGAAAAAAAAATCTGTACTTTTTGTATGGTTTGTCTCTTCATTTACTCTTTTACTCTTTTGTTTCAGAGTTTGAGTCAGGAAGTAGGTGTTTTATCTACAGTTTACAACTAATTTTGGTCCTTGTGAAAATGGGGTTAATTCGAGTCCTCTGATCCTCATTGGTGTTTTAGCAGTTTTAGTTAGTAAAAAAACTCATGACAATGATAAAGGTAGGAAAGTTCAGTTTTATCCGTCCCCTCATGAAATTAATTTGACTAAAGAATTAAATCATATGAACCAAATGAATAAGTGATTCACTGATATTAAATAAGAAGTTCATGTAGCTTAGTGCATTAGCCTAGTGTTTTTTATTTTTAATTTTTATTCTTATTATTATTTATGTATTTTTATATTAGCCTATTGTAAAAGCAAATTAGGGCCAGAAATTGTTATGGTGAATAGTTTCAGAAATAAAGGATCATCTGATGTGTGACAACCAGGTGCAAGAATATTATAGCAGTAGTTACTAGTGAGTGCTTCACAAATTTTAGGGTAATTATCACCAGAATTGTTTATTAGAACAAGCTTTATAGAGAGAGTTTTAATTAAGAAGTATTTTGTACATATGTAAGTCCATAACTACTTAGTGATGTTGGAGCTTGATTATGTATTTTGGTGTACAACTTTCTCCTTGATCACCTATCACTTCCTCATTGAAGTGTACAATCCTAGCATGATGATGTCATGTGATCCTAGATATATCAAGGTGTTGACAAACTTTTTGAGTCACTAAATTAGATTAAATTATGGCTGATATGTTCTGACTGATGTGTGTGTGTGTGTGTGTGTGTGTGTGTGTGTGTGTGTGTATTTTGTGTAGGAGAACTGGGGTGTAGGCTAGAGGTGCGGGGTCAGGGGTATGTGTGTGAGAGGATTCACCGGAGACAGAGTGGGGAGCAGAACAAGCAGATCTACTGAAATACTCTGCTGAGGGGAGCAGTGGGCGAGACAGGAGAGGTCTGCTGCACCATGTGGGTCAGCTCCCTGGCTGAATTGAACTCAGGCCTTCGTGGTAAGCTGTGGAGGTGGTAGCACTCAGACTTTTTTTTTATATATGTTTATTGTTATTTGTATCTTTTACATTATAGTGTATTCCCCATGGGTTATCCACCACCGATTCACCCGTGAACCATAACCACAGTCCCTTGTGCTCCTCTCTCTCCCATTTTGAACCCTTGTCCTCCCCCTCCCTCGCTGAATATCTCTCTCTTATTTGGTTTCTCTAGATTCCTGTAATAAGTGAAACCATTTGATAATTTTCTCTTTCTTTCTGCTTACTTCGCTGAGCATGATCCCTTCTAACTCCATTCATGTTGCTGCGAATTGCATGTGTATACTTTTTTTGAATGCACTCCATTGTGTGTATGTACCACATCTTCTTGATCCAATCATCTATTTTTGGGCATATGGGTTGTTTCCATACCTTAGCTATTGTAAACAGGGTGGCACTGAGACTTACCCATAAGTGACCAGGGAGGCCCTGATGTATTCTGATATTAAAAACGTTTTATTGTGTTTGAAAATTGGCATCAAAGGGGCAAGTGGTCTCAATAGTCTATGGTAAAGGGATATGGTATGGGTGCTCTGGAAATCCAGGGAATCTGTTCCCTGGAATCATATACAGTGTCATAAACCAATTACTTCAATAAGAAATAAAATAGGGCCTCCCCGGTGGCGCAGCGGTTAAGCGCTGCACTGTGGAGCTGTTGGCAGTGGCGATGCAAGTTCGACGCCCGGCCGGGGAGAATCCCACATGGTGCGGCAGACCTCTCCTGCCTTGCCCGCTGCTCCCCTCAGCAGTGTATTTCTGATCTGCCTGTTCTGCTCCCCGCTCTGTCTCTGGTGAACCCTCTTGCCGCCCCACGCCTCTGGCCTGTACCCCAACTTGTATGTATAAATAAAAAATAAATCTTTAAAAAAAAAATAAGAAATAAAATATGAAAAAGTCAGTTAAAGAAAAAATAATTCAACAGCTAGTTGACATGTTACATTTTTATCTATGTCAAAGTGAAAAGCCAGAGTGACAACTATTTATCCAGAAAATTATAGAGATTCTTGCAACAAAAAGTGGCACTACCAACTTTTTCATGAAATTCTTTGATTTATCAGCACATTTGGCTTCACATTTAAATATATCTGTATAAGTATTTATTAAATGTATATCACATACCAAATCCTGTGCTGAGGTTGCAGATACAAAGATAAACAAGATACAATCCCTTTCCACAAGCAAGGAAACAAATAACTATAATGAAATGTGCTAAGTGCTGTGATTGTAACAAGTTATAAGCACTTGTATTCACTATAGCATTTATGTAGGCTGTAGAAATCTGTTCATTTACTTTGTGCATATGCCATTATTCTTCAAGGTAGATATTATCTCCTGTTATTCTCCTAGGGAGTCATTGTGCTTATTCATGACAAATTCTAAGTCGCTTCAGGCCTATTAATATAGGATGTGAAACAGTGATTAAAGAGAACCTGGTTTGGGAGACATGTAAATATGCTCACTCCCTTTACTATATCAAGTAAAAATGACATAGTTTCAGTCTCTGACAATTACGGTTAAGGTTGGATTAAGACATTTTGAGACCTTAATCTATGTCAAGTAAAAAAACGATTCTGCATTATAATAACAATTCACATTTTACTCATAAAAAAAGAGAACATAGACATTGTAGTGAGGAAAGCTTTTAGCCTGCATATATATAAAGTTACATCAGATTAATTGAAGGGGGGGAAGAGGCCAGAGAGCTAAAAGGAAAAAAAGGGAGAGTACAGAAGAAAAAGAACTTCCCATAAATTAGATTTGAATTTAGATGCCTGATAGTCACCTAAAATATAGCTCACTTATTCATTAATGCAGTCAAACAATTAAACTTATTTAGTCTTTAAAAATAATAGTAGAAATAATAATCATTACAAATAGAACAGTAATCACTCATTGAATACTTACTATTTGTCAGGCACGTAGGATGAAATTTAGGCACCTTATTTATCATATTTCTCTTAAAGGCTGCTATCATTATTCCCATTTGCTGATGTGGATTTTGACGCATGATGTGGTCAGATACCGTGCCCAGGGTCATCAGCTAGTAAGTGACAGAGTCAGGATTTGTATCAAGACATTTGCTCTTAACCACCATGTGCCATTCACTGGGCTAGCCATTAAAAAGATTTAAAAGTAAATATGACCAGATACCCCATTCTCAAGAAGTTCACACTCTGTTAAGAGAAAGAAAGTACAAATAATTGTAGTACAGTGTGTAAATACTACAATAAAGATATGCAGAAACTTTGGGTTGGAGGGAGGTGCTAGGGTGAAAAATCCCAAAAGGAAGGTCTATAGGATATGCCAGACAATTGGAAGAAGGGTATGGAATTCTAAACATTTTATATATATTTATTAATTTTCAAATGGGCATGTTTTGGTTAGCAACTTATTCAAAGACAAGATAGTCAACTCACTGAATAGAACTGACTATAAAATATAACAGTTTTTAGTAAAAATTTAAAAAATTAAATGACTTAGCTAATTATTTTCACTTTGGGGATATAACTTTCAGTCCATTGTTATACATGGACATTTGAAAAAATACAATTTCATCTTATTACACTGCATTAACATACATTTTAGATATTTTGACATAGATATTTGGTCCAAGTAGTTTTTATCTAGTTATTAGAATAAAAATTCTGGTGTTCAGGGAGGAAAAAACAAGGTAAGCAACATACAAGAATGAAGTCTAAAGGTACTTGAGAGAAAAATTTCTACTTGAGGGAGTGTTAAAATGAGTTAAAATGAGTTAAAAATGAATCCTATTTACATCCTGTAAAACTAACAGTTTTGTAGACCTTCCCATAAAGAATTCTCAGCTAGGGAGAGCTGGGTAGAATAAAACAGATGATGGGCTTTTCCTCTTTTATAGTAGTCTTTATGGAGTCTTCCTTTCATTTACCCACATAATTGACTAATACCATGAATTAGATCACAGACACTCAAGGGTAGACAGCATTGTTTCCAATATAGTTCCATTAAGTAATCATATGACAATTATGCAATTAAGCAATTATGGTAATTATTGATAAGTAAAAATTCTATACACTAACAATGCTATGATTACAGTAAAAAGGGTTTGTTCCCTCACAGTATTTTTCTTCTTCTTCTTTTTTTTTTTTTTTTTGTGTGTGTGTGTGTCATCTTCAAAACATTGTAGTGCACTATAATTTACTCAGCTATTCTTTTATTTTGGTATTTAGGTTGTTTCCAATTTCATTCTATTACACGGATCAAAAATTTTTACAAAAGTCATGTTACTGAAATAAAATTAGTCATTTCCTATCAATTTGTATGTGCTCAACATGAATATGACAGTCAAATTCTAATTTTGGCTCTAGTTTTTTTGTAATCTGCAATAAATTGATGTTTACATCATGAAATACATGCCAATAGTAATAGGCCTATGGATAATACCTGTTAAAAAATCAAGACATAGACTTCTTCTTAGATTTCTTCGCATGTCTCTTGCACAGTTGTTCAGGAATAGAATAGATGGAAGATGGTTTCCATTGTGCAAAAGCACAGCCTTAAGACTCAGTTTCAAAGAGTCTAGAAATAGTCTCCATTCTTGTGGGTCATGAGTGATTTCTAAGACATTCCTGAGGCCCTCAACATCAGCACAGAATACCAGAGTACTTTCCTTTCTGAAGAAAGGCTTCAACTGCTGGTGGCGCTTTCGATAGAAAATAATTGTGACATCTTCTAGAAGATTTCATTGTTGGAGTCTTGATCCTAGCAATTCTGCCTTGTTCTTGGAGTAGTCCAAATCACAAACCAGGTCATTTAGTTCTTCCTGTGTTAGTCTGTGTGGGGTTGATGATGCACCACAGTGAAAATCTGGATCACTGCATGCTGATGGAACAGGAGAAGAACAGGTCGGCTCACCCTTGTCCTCATCAGATGAATCAAGGGAATATTCTGCTGGAGGTTCTGGAATAGGAAGTTCCTCACCATATGAAACTGGTCTCAATGCAGACAGAATGTTTGGGTAGGCTATTCTCTACTTCTTTTGCTTCGTTATTCCACTGGAAAGAGGAGGAACCAAGCAGAAGTTAACAGTCTTTTATGTGGTTGCTTGGCTCTCTCCACACCATGGGGACTGCAAATGGCATTGATAGTCTTTTGCCATTGAACCACTATGAGAGCTGTGTTGTACATGAGCACAGCATATATGCGGGGCCCAAGGCTTGTCTTTTTTTTTTTTTTAAAGATTTATTTATACAAGCTGGGGTACAGGCCAGAGGCGCGGGGCGGCGAGAGAGTTCACCAGAGACAGAGTGGGAAGCAGAACAGGCAGATCAGAAATACACTGCTGAGGGGAGCAGCGGGCAAGGCAGGAGAGGTCCGCCGCACCATGTGGGATTCTCCCCAGCCGGGCGTCGAACCCGCGTTGCGTGCTGCCGACAACTGGCGCTGCGCCACCAGGGAGGCCCCCAAGGCTTGTCTTGGTCACCAGCCTTGCATCCAAAGTAAAGATGATAAGCCTTCTTCACTTGAGAAGTGATACTTTTCTTCTTGTTGGCAAATGTCACTTCCCCACAAGTAGAGCAGAAATTATCCATGCTATTAACGCACCTTTTTTTTTTTAAAAAAAAGATTTATTCATTTATGCATACAAGCTGTGGTACAGGCCAGGGGCATGGGGGGGGGTGAAAGGGTTTACCAGAGACAGAGTGGGGAGCAGAACAGGAAGATCGATGGAAACACACTGCTGAGGGGAGCGGTGGGTGAGTCAGGAGAGGTCTGCTGTGCCATGTGGGACTCTCCAGGCTGGGTGTTAACTTGCATAGCCTCTGCCGACAGCTCCACAGCACAGTGCCCAACCGCTGCACCACCAGGGAGGCCCGCTATTAGCGCACTTTCGAGGCATTACTGTCCTGTATTGTGCCTAAATGGATAAAATAATAATAGTTCTATGGGACAGTAGCTTAAATTGTCTTGCACAAAGTCCGAAGTATTTTCAATGCTCAACTTTTCTGACAGGGCTTAATATAGTGCACTGCTGATGTCAGCTTACTTCAGCAGCCGCCTGGCAGTAGTATTGCATGGCATCAGAAAATGATGGAATCAACTCTGGATGATGTGTACATGATGGTATTACACAATGCGATGCAAAATTACATCATTCTAGGCTGATTTAGGATGTTGTTGCAGTCCTACTGGATAGAGTTACACGGTGAAACATAAAATTAATTATATAAAATATCTTCAAAATAATAATAAAAAATTTTCAGGGTTATATTCATGTTCAGCACACCAAGATACTACAGATTAGGGCCTTTTAAAATCAGTAACGATCTCACTGTTGACCAGTGTTATAAAAAATATCATGATACATATGTTCGCAAACATATTTTTCCTTCATGTTATTTCTTTAGTACAGTTTCCCAAGAGTGAGGGAAAAACATTGCATAGCTTCTCCTGTGTTTTACCATAGTTCATTAAATGGGCACACCATCTGCCCAGATGCTTTCAAAAATGTTTCCAAAAAGACTGTAACACTTATAAAGGCACCAAAATTATGACTGATCAGTTTAATCACATACTTCACCTTCATTGGGTATTATGATTCAACAACAACAAAAAATTACTAATACAACAGGAGTAAAATAGTCCCTCACATTTATTTTGACTTGTAATTCTTTGAGGAACTACAAGGATGTTCATTGCATGGGTTCTCTTATTGTATATACAACAAAAGAAAATTTTATCTATGGTTTAAGGCAAGACTACATAGTTATAACTTGAAAGATTAACGGTTCAGAATTTATAATTTTCTTAAATTCTTTAATAATTAAAAAAAACTCCATGGTGCCTCCCTGATGCAACGGGTTAAGCGCAGCACTGTGAAGCTATCCAGAGCCACTGCAGCACGAGTTCGATACCCAGCAGGGAGATTCCCACATGGCGCAGCAGACCTCTCCTGACTCACTCACTTCTTCCTTCAGCAGTGTATTTCAGTCCATCTGCCTGTTCTGCTCCCCACGCTGTCTCTGGTGAATCCTTTCACCACCCCACACTTCTGGTCTACACCCCAGCTTTTATGCATAAATAAAATAAATCTTAAAAAAAAAACTTCATGAATTTAAATGATCAGTTACATTTTGCTAAAGTTTTTTTTCTGATTCCTTCTCAGAATTCAAAGATATATTTATAGTTTTAATTGGTACTTACTTTTTGGGTTTTGTCTTTCATTTGGAGAATTCTTGCATTGAAACAGTATATTAACTTTTTAAGGGTTATGAAGGGCTTAAATTTATTGATATATTGTGTAGTTTTCTTAATATTCAGTGATTTTAGAACGACTATTTTTAATATTTCATTACTATAAACAGCACTGCTATAAAACTTTAACAAATTGCTAGTCTTTCTTCTTCTGTCTTCATTTGACTATTCCCCTTGGAATGTTATCTCAAAAGTGTGATTACTAGAAAAGAATACCCTTAATTTTATTGTTCTTGTTAACATAACAATGAGGTTGTTTAAAAAAGATCAAGAAAACTTTAGTTTAAAATAGGTACTTCAATTGATGTAGTGTTTTTTACCATTGAAATAAACATATCACAACTAACAGTTTGGGGAGAAATCACAAAAAAATCCTGAAAATTCTTTTATATCTTTCTCCTCAGAACAAACTATATTTTATATTTATCAGTCATTAGGTAGTTTGTACAGAATTTGAAGATCAGGGATCATTAAGCCTCACTCTTTATTCTTTCTATATTTTAGTTTTCTAATGTGCAAAAGTATAGTTGTTATGGGACTAAAATGAGATAATATGTGTAGAACACTTAGTAAATTATCAGTAAATACTAGGCATTATTAGAGTATAGCTGTTATAATTAACATATTGCAAACTAAAAGGTCTTATTCCATTCATTCATTTACATGCCAGACATTGTGTTAGAATTTGATATGCAAAAGTGAATTAAACTGGTCTCTGTCTTTCTGAAGCTTATATAGAAAATAAACATACATACCATATAAGTTGGTGGCTGTTATGGAGAATAAATCAAGATAGGGGAAAAGTACATTATATGTATGGGTATTGCTAGTTTGTATAGGGAAGTCAGGGAAGGTATCCTAAATATGGTCACATTTGGGCAAATCCTTAAAGGAAGTTCAAAGAGTTGTAGACAGTTTACTTGGATATGGTACAAATGTTGAGGTCAACAACCATTTCAGATTTTGGTAGCATGCAAAAGCTATGTAAAAGATCTGAAATCCGGGCATCCCTGGTGGCGCAGCGGTTGAGCGCTGCGCTGCGGAGCTGTCTGTCGGCAGCAAGTTCGAAGCCCAGCCTGGGAGAATCTCACATGGTGCGGCAGACCTCTCCTGCCTCACCCGCTGCTCCCCTCAGCAGTGTATTTCTGATCTGCCTGTTCTGCTCCCCGCTCTGTCTCTGGTGAACCCTCTCGCTGCCCCACACCTCTGGCCTGTACCCCAGCTTGTATGTATAAATAAATAAATCTGAAAAAAAAAGTGAGAACCAAGAGTCACCACTTAAAAAAAAAAAAAAAAAAGACCTGAAATCCACTGCATTCTATATTCCATGCTGGAAGCGGTGGAAATCATCAGTTTAATTAGAGTTAGTTTTTCTCTTTACTATTTCATTTAAAATATTTATCTAGTTATTAGATATTAGATAATAGAGATAAATATTAAAAATATTTCATTTTTGAAGGGATAACACATTCACGATTCAAACATAAAAAGTATAAAGAAGGTATTCAAAGAATAGTTTTCCTCTCCCGTTTCTATTTGTACAGTGTCCTTTGCTCACAATAGGTAACACATTAGATTTTTCCCTTATCCTGCCAAAGAGTTTTTCAAAACACTGGTATGTAAGCCAACAAACGTTCTTAAAGAACAAGGTGAACATTCAGATAGCTTTCCATGGGGCATATAGCTTTAAAATAATCGTGTTTTGACCCTCCTAAGGTCAAAGGTGAACCGGAAGCACTGGAAGAGCAGACGCACTTATATGAGGTAACTAGCTAGTAGCTTGTAGGTGCCAGGAGTGGACACGGTTCTTTTCATTAAGAGTCCACTTAAGGGTTTGAAACTGCATTTCTGACTGCCTGACTCTTCCTTCCTCTGGTGCCCCGTCCTGACTCTCTCCTTGGTGGGGTCTGGAATCTTCCACCCACGTGACCAGGAAGAGGCCGTAGTCCCAAGACCTGCTTTCTTCAGTTGGGCTTCTCAAGGCTGTTCCTGAATCAGTACGGAGGCTGCGGGTTAGTATTGCGGTGTCTTCACGCGTCTTAGCCATGTGCTTTAGGTTTTGTTTTGCTTTTAAACCTCATGTTTGCGTGACAAATACAATATAACAGTGTTGACCATTTTTGTGAAAATTCTCAAACAAGTCTGGTGCTCAAAGGTTGCATTTCGAAGTGTTGCTAGTGAATTTTGGCTTTGGTGGAGTTGCTTTGCAGAATGTTTGCAGTGTGTTTGGAAACGTTCTTCTAGCCGGATGAACAATTGTGGAAGTATGTGTATCCCCAAAGAAAATTTCTCCAGTTTAGTTCTGCGGGTAATTTTATTCCTTCTGAAGTGTTTTGCACAAGCAAACTGAGAATTGGGAATGAGATGCAAATTCCGATAGTGCTAGGTTGTACGTTTAAATTTTTCGTTTTCTTAACCTTTCACCTTGCTTTTTGGAAATAATGGTAACTTTAAAGGCATTTATGGGAACCTTATAAATCAGTGCCCCAATTGGAAAAAAAAAATGTGAAGATTCACTAAGAATTTTCCATTTAGAAAATTAGTGAACTCCTTTAATACCTGGTTATTTACCATTTCGCTTTAGTTGTAATAAATGCCTGTAGTTGTGTTTGCAAATATATGTGGAGGGAATTTATTTTGCAGTTCATTACAGCTTTCTTCTCTAATTATTTCTGTAATGAGTTTGAATGTTTTTCACTCTCCCTGGTTTCTGGCTTGACTTGAAGAAGAGTCTCCTAATGTAGCTTAAGAGAGTATTTTAATTTTCATACTGCTTCATTCTATAGTATCAGAAAGGAACCAGATGTCAACCTTAATATCTTAATGTCCACTGGGTGGCAGCATAGTGTTTTTAGATTTTTTGCTTTTGACTGAATCTCATAGCTACTGGTGCTGTAATAGCGTTTTTTTCCGACCGTAATAGATACCATATGTTGAATACTTACTACTTTTCAGATGCTGGACTAAAAACTATATGTGTATTATCTCATTTAATCCTAAGAAACAAATCCTAAACCCTGTAAAGTAAGTGTTCCCATTCTCCTTATATGAGGAAAATGTGGGACAGACATTAAATAGCAATGCCAGGCCCATAACTACACAGCAGCAAGTGATAGAGCCAAAGCTTTTCTTTATTGTTGTTATTATTTTTCACTTCTTAAATTTTCATTTTAAATTGAGGTAATATTGGGATACCCCCATCAGGTATCACCACCATAGTGTACCCGCCACCGGATCAGCCATACTCTACTACTATAGTGGAGCCAGAATTTACACACGTTCTTTACTACTATTTCATGCTAACCAAATTAAAGTTATTATAAATTTGACCAAATAGTGAGGAACAATTAAGTGATTAAACTCACATTAACAGTTAAGATCAGAACTCTGGTTGAGGATATTCTGAAAGAGATGAAAATTGAACAGTGGTTTTATGTAATGTGTCTTGAGATCGTTGGCGGTGCCTCGTTTCCAAAAGGCCTAGTTCTTAAATTGCATTCTAGGGAACTCTAGTCCTTTGAGATTCTTCAACCAAGAAAGATTTCTGTGGCCAAAAAAGCTTTTTGAGATTCATTAAAGTAAAGGAATGTGGGTCAGCCAGTTGTTTTATTACAGATGACTTTCTCAATCTTTTTTGATTACAATCCACATTAAGAAATACATCTTACGTGCAGTCCAGTATCAACATGTTTATACACAAAGCAGTATTTTCCTATACTCTAAGCATTGGACTCCTAAATTTTGTCTTTTTTTTTTTTCCAGTTTAGCCTTTCATTAAAAAAATTTGGTCAAGACCCATTACATTAATTTCTTGACCCACAAAAGGATAATACTGTACAGTTTTACTGTACTGGATCATGAGGTCCCATTTTTTTGGAAGTACTTATTAATGGAACACCTTGTGGGAAACATTTGTGTGGGGGTTGTATTTGAAGAAAGTGATTGATATAATGGTAAATATCTTTGTTGAAGATATTTTATCAGTTCTGATAACTAGTTGAGTAAATACAGTAAATACAGGTTATTTATTTATACATGCAAGCTGAGGTACAGGCCAGAGGCGTGGGGTGGCGAGAGGGTTCACCAGAGACACAGTGGGGAGCAGAACAGGCAGATCAGAAATACACTGCTGAGGGGAGCAGTGGGCGAAGCAGGAGAGGTCTGCCGCACCATGTGGGCTTCTCCCCCACTGGGCGTTGAACTCGCATCGTGAGCTCAACCACTCAACCACTGCCACCAGGGAGGGCCCCAGTTTTTTTTAATTGTGAAATTATTCTCTATAATAAGTTCTTGATTTTAACAAAGTAAGAACATGAAGAATTTTATAGATCAGAAATTTACTAAAATATATTCTTTGGAGCACATGCTCCCCAGTATATTACTTTGCATTATGAATCATGAAAAAAAAAAAGTGTTACATGCTCAAGATATAAATGTGTGAAATTTGGGTTAAAGTTAAACAAATTCTAACTATGCTAAATGTTCTATAATCTCTGAAATGGGGGTTTGTTTTTTCCAGGTTTATCTGACTGTAGAACCTATTTTTAGAGATGTGTCTTGTGGACTTTTTGCCCAATAAAATCACCTTTGGGAAATGATCATGTAGATAATTAATGTAAAAATGTTTTTGTTGTAATGTATATATTTTAGGTTAGACTTTCTATTGTAGATTAGTCACATTGTTTCTTTTTTAATTTTTTTTTTTAATTTTTTTTTTTTATTTATACATACAAGCTGGGGTACAGGCCAGAGGCGTGGGGCGGCGAGAGGGTTCACCAGAGACAGAGCAGGCAGCAGAACAGGCAGATCAGAAATACACTGCTGAGGGGAGCAGCGGGCAAGGCAGGAGAGGTCTGCCGCGCCATGTGGGATTCTCCCTGGCTGGGCGTCGAACTCGCGTCGCCGCTGCCGACAGCTCCACAGCGCAGTGCCCAACCGCTGCGCCACCAGGGAGGCCCCTTTTTTTAAAATTTTTTAAAGATTTATTTATTTATACGTACAAGCTGGGGCACAGGCCAGAGGTGTGGGGTGGCGAGAGGGCTCACCAGAGACAGAGTGGGAGCAGAACAGGCAGATCAGAAATACACTGCTGAGGGGAGCAGCGGGCGAGGCAGGAGAGGTCTGCCGCACCATGTGGGATTCTCCCAGGCTGGGCATCGAACTCGCATGGCGTGCTGCCGACAGCTCCACAGCGCAGCGCTCAACCGCTGCGCCACCAGGGAGGCCCGATTAGTCACATTTTTAAGTAATTTGGTCAGTTTGCTAATGTTGACAAGACAGAGATACATCAGGACACCATTTAGCTTTCTTATGACTCATAAAAACTTTCTGTTAAAAAGAAAAGTCTTTATGAGATTCTCTGGCACTGGTGACTTTCATTAAACTAAAACTCTTATTTTCAGTTTAAGTTCAATGAACAATAAATATCCAGTTGAGTTAGAACCAGCCTTCATTAAGACATTAAAAGTTTAAAGGTTATGAGCATTTGTAGAAATTTTTAAAGGTTTTCTCTACATTTATAGTTTGCCAAAATTAGTTTTTATGTACTTGATCAAAGATTTCTGTGTGTTGTTTTCGATTAGTTGAATATATATTAACATGTCACTGTTGTACTTAAAATTATTTTGGTAACAAGACAGGATACTTACAAATTAACGGTCAATGGAAAGATAAACTTAGTTTGATATCCTTATTTATAGGTGAAGCTCAGGTACCATGTACTTTGAACTCTGGATGCTTAGAACACCCTTTTTAATCTGTCATGTTTTTTATATCAGACCTGTTGTTATATCTGGAGTTATAATTATTTGAATAGGTGCTTTATCTACCTTTCTGGATTTTGAAGGTAAAGAGCAGTAACTGAAATTTGTATTGCCTACAGTTTCTTGGAGAGAGAGATAATTGTACTATATCATTATTTTTCTTTGTTGTCTCCATATAAGAAGTCTAATTTTAAAAATCTCTATTTGGTCACTTCCTTAACTTCATTAGTTGTTCTTTAGATCCGTTGTGTAGTGATATCTTACTTGAAAGTTTGTCACAGATACTGGAAACACTGATTCCACATGCTACCTTATTTGACTCATGGTTTCCAAGCATTCTTCTCCCTTCTTTTCCAAAGAACATGAGTGATCTCTTCAATTTAGTGCAATGTACAACACAACAAATATTAATTAACTGATTTTTGTAGATTATTGTGTTAGGTACTGTGATTATATAGAAGGGTGTGAGACTTGACCACTGGTGAAGGAATTTAAAATGTAATGGCTGACAGTTGCTAATTACAGGATAGAATGAATGCAAACATAATCACTCCCAGTTTGGCATTGTGCTATGAGGAACATAAAAGACCCTTTAGTCCTTCACATTCAGATGGAATGCACTCCAGGAAATATATTTATAATATTAGAAAGGTTCTGAGTTGAGAAAGGAAGTTTCTAATGATTGTAGTAGCAATCCGATATTAAATATCAAATAGTGTTTATAGTGTTTAGATTATGTTTTGGTAATTTTTTCTTAATCTTTCAAATATACACAAACACTAGCTTGTATATAACAGATTAATAGTTTTTCACGCAAGGGTTTACCTTTTATGACAAATATCCATATTTTACATTTAAATATTAATAATTGTGAAGGCAATCTCCTTAAAAGACTCATGTAGCATTCAGTTCAAGTCATAAGAGTATACCTAAAAATAAAAGGCATTATTACGAAACCAACTTATGGGCAATTTAAGGGAAAAAGATACTTAGACGTTATAGCTCTGTAATAAATACTTTTTTTGGAAACATGTTTTAGTTACTGAAGAATCATATTTTTCTTATATTTGTAAAAATGATTTTGTTTACATTCTTTGTATGTTTAGCTAATGTCAGAGTCTACCAGTTGTTATTATGTGAAATGATAGTGTGAAATTGATGCTGTTATAGTATAACAATAAGGACGTGACTCATGTATTTTATGTACACGTGCATTCAACTGTAGTGACAAATGGCTTCATGCTGTGTGATTAAATGCATATTAGCGTTTGCCCCAGGCATTTGATTATTACCATCTTTACTTCATTACATTACCACACTGTATGGCCATATAATTTATAAGATAATACACACATCACTTTGTTGCTGATAGGAATTATTCTGTTTTATGGATGGTGTCCTTTAATTTTGCCTTTCATGGATTATAAAATTGGTTAATATCTGCTGAAGTGAATCACTGGAGAAGCAAATAAAGATGTTGGCCTCAGGTCACAGTGTCATTTGTGATACTGGCAAAATCTTATAGGCTCATTTATCCCTGTACATGATTGATAACAGCGTGGGTTAAATGGAGAAAGCTTTGCTTCTATTAAAGGATCATCATGAATGAAGACCTCCCACTTAAAAGTCAGGCATGATGAGAAGACAAGAGACTATCTACAGGTCAAATTAAATAACTTAAATAATTTAAGTAGAATGACAGTGTAATTTGTCCATTTTGTGTTATTACTCCGACCCCTATCAGGATTATAGGCTAACTTATTTTCTACTGTAGAGTATTTAAGATGTAATTTTTAATAAATACTTTAAAAGATATAAGAGCTTTATAGCTCTTAAATTGTGGTATAGATTTTTATTATGTACCTTTGCAAAAAGCTTTAGAAGACTCTGCAGTACTTGTGAAATACAGAATTAGTAGTGGACCAAACGGTTTAATAATGCTTAAAGCATTTTATAATACTGACTTTATTTTAAAAATATATTTTATAGTGAATAGCTATAATAATAGAAATTATAAATACAAGATATTATTTATTATGTCATGAATATGCTATTATACATAATTGTATTAAAATAATACTTATTACAAATTATAAATAAATGTTTATTAGTAACACTTTGAAACCAGATGTTAGAAGTAAAAATGCAGTCAGTTTTTTTAAATGTCTACTTTCTTTCTTTTTTTTTTTTTTTAAAGATTTATTTTTATTTATACATACAACCTGGGGTGCAGGCCAGAGGCGTGGGGCGGCGAGAGGGTTCACCAGAGCCAGAGCGGGGAGCAGAACAGGCAGATCAGAAACACACTGCTGAGGGGAGCAGCGGGCAAGGCAGGAGAGGTCTGCCGCGCCATGTGGGATTCTCCCCGGCCGGGCGTCGAACTCACGTCGCCGCTGCCGACAGCTCCACAGCACAATGCTCAACCGCTGTGCCACCGGGGAGGCCTAAATGTCTACTTCCTTATATGGAACTTTTTAAAAATCATATTGTGGTTCAAAATGGAGAAAGCATATGTATATTTTGAGATTCCTTAATTAAAGCAGCATTCAAATGTGAGAGTCATGATCTCTAATTTTGATTTGTTAATAGTAAATTGAGGATGAAGGCTCAAATTCAGTATTATAAGTCTCCTTTAAATTGGCCAAAAAGGCATGTTTTGTATGTATCAGCAACCTCATTTCTTGTTCACCGTTGAACCTTTATTGCATACCAGCTCTTTAATACATTACATTATTTAATCCTCATACCCTTTGAAATCAGAATCATTATCTCTGTCATATAGATGAGGAAACTGAAATCTAGAGAAGTCAGACAACTGGTAAGAGGAGACAAATTTGAATATACATCTGTTGTGAATTCTCATAGGAATTTACAAAAATGTATTGTCTTTTCAAAAACACATAATAAAAATCTATATTTTACTCATAAAATTTCAAAACTGTACATTTCTCATTTTATCAAGCTGTTTATAATAGCGTTGTAAGAATTTTTTGGGTTGTGACCTGCTGTAGGAAATTCAGTTCACACTGTGATTCAGTACATGTAAAACAAAACAATTAAACAAAACAAATTAAACAATTAAACAAAACAATTAAAACAAAAGCTTTATGAAACTTACTGTATGTGGAGATTGCTGACACATTGTAATCTATTCTGTCTTATTCTCTGTCATAGTAAGAAATGTTGCTTGCAATAATGATTTTATAACTATCTACGGGTTCTCAATTGAATTAATTTTGTACCAACTTAAAACTTACAAGATAAAATTTTTTCTTCCATTATAGAAGTTATGTGTACTCTTTATAGGAAAGGAGAATGAAAAGGAAACACCATTCATTCTCTGATCACTGAAAGACAGCCATAGTTAATATTTTGATATATTTCATTTAATATATATATTTTTTTGTATTGCTCTAACACTGGTTTACAACAACGCATACAATTTGGAGGTACAGGTTGAAACGTCTTCAAATGTATGTTACCATATCACATTTACCACCAAAGCTCCTATAATCCTCTGCCATCATCCTTGTCCTTTAAATATCTGATAATACTAATATTGGGATAGTTTTTAACCTTAGCTTATGTAATTTTGAATCCTATTTTTTTGAGTTTAGTATTTACTGCTACCAAGGTTATGTGTGCATATAATGTAAAGAACTAAAAATTTTATAAGTTTTTTCAGAAAAACTGTCATCCCCCCTGCTGTTTTCTTCTCTCCAGAGCAACTACTTTAGCTGATTTCTTTAGGCATTTTCTTCCACACCTTTAAATAATGGCTTCTTATGCTATGTCTTGATTTTCCAGTTTTAGGCATTATCCATTTCTATAGTGGAAGATGAGGATTTCTAATAGAATAATTAGTAAAGGAGAAGTACTGTTCATACCTTCAAAGAAATCCCATGATTTTGCAGAGTTAATTTATTCAGAGCTATCTGTATTTGGGAAATGTAGGACCTGTAATATTGCACTGTAACATTATATAAGTTTAAGATGTTGGTTTTTGAGAATTGACACAAGTATATACTGCATTAAGTTTACTATTAGATGCCAATATCTTCCTTTTATGGTACATCTTCCTTTTTTCATAGATGCAGTATATCTCTTAGTAAAACTATTAATGATTTTTTTTTAAAGATTTATTTTATTTTTACATACAGGCTGGGGTGCAGGCCAGAGGTGTGGGGCGGTGAAAGGTTTCACCAGAGACAGAGTGGGGAACAGAACAGGCAGATCGACTGAAATACACTGATGAGGGGAGCAGCAGGCGAGGCAGGAGAGGTCTGCCGTGCCATCCTTGGCTGGGTATCGAACTCGCCCCTCGATAGCTCCACAGCGCTATGCTTAATCTGTTGCACCACCAGGGAAACCCTAATCATGTTTCTTTTGGAAGAGTTTTCTGCTTAATACTTGCTTCCTTTACATTACTTTTTAAAAAATTTTCAGTTTGTTTTAGCCTTTTTTTGAGATTAGACACTTTCCTTCAAAGTTCTATTGGTCTTTAACTCTTTTTTACTTAAGAATGGGGCATCAAAGTGAACTAAAAGTTTCAGATGTTTGGGTAAAGCTTATTAGCTATAGTCTTAGGGTAATTTGACTAGAATGTTTTATGAGGCAATTCTGTGTGTCATATTATTTATTTTCTTTGTCCCAGTCAAATTCCCTGAAAAACACACTCATGATCTCCTGCCTTGAGTGCTATCTCTCTGTCAGCAACCATGGGTATCCCTAGAGGAAAAAGGCTGGTGGGATAGGGGTGTCTCAGAATTTGGTATGTAAACTTTTCTATATAGTAACCGTGCCCTTTTTAACTATGCCTTTTATCCTCTGTGCTGGAGACTCTGTTTTATCATTTTGAGGACAACTTCTAATTCTCTGTATACATTAGGGAGGGATAGTTGTCTGGTTAGCCAGAAAGAGAAAGGGACTCTGTGGGTCTAACCTCTTCTTAAGTAGACTTTTGAGCAATAGTCCTGTTTTTGACTTCACTTTTTCCTTTACCTTAAGAAGTCTTGCTTTCATCAAACCCTTTGCTTTCAGGGGTAGAGAGAAAGGACCTGGGAAGCAGGTGGAGGAGGGAGGAGAGTTATGTAACTCATATTGCTTCGCAGTTTTCCTTGTTTCTGGCTTTGCTTTACGAGTACTCTTCTATCTGCCTGCCAGAACACTATTGATTGATTGACATAACATTGATTTACTTACAACATTGTATATGATTTAAAGGTATAGGGTCTCTCCTTTAAGGTGTTGTCACTAAGCCACACCTACCATCAAAACACCCATAAAACTCCACAATAGTCCATTGTGCTCCTTCCCACTTTGTTCTCTCAGTTTCCCTCCTTTTCTGATAACCTTACTTCTATAGTCAGATTTCTAGGACTTGTTATTGGTTCGGGGTTATCTGTTCCTTTCAAAACACAATTTTTGTTGTTTTTGTCTCATCTCTCATTGCCTTTTGTCCATGGTTTATGCCTTAAATCACCCACTGTCATACTGTCATTTTAGTGGGAATGAGCTAAATACCTGTGTTCAATCTACTATCGTTTTTTAAAAAATATTTATTTATTTATGCATGCAAGTTGGGGTGTAGGTCAGAGGTGTGGGGGGTGAGAGGATTCGCCAGAGACAGAGTGGGAAGCAGAACAGGCAGATTGAAATACACTGCTGAGGGGAGCAGTAGGCGAGACAGGAGAGGTCTGCTGCGCCATGTGGGAATCTCCCTGGCTGGATATCGAACTCGCGCTGAAGTGGCTGTGGATAGCTTCATAGCCCTGTAACTTAACCTCTGTTGTGGCACCAGGGAGGCCCTCAATCCACTATCTTTAACTGAAAAACTCCGAGTTTTATTTTTGTTGTTGCTGATGTTTGTTTTAACAAACCAGTATAACATTTTCTGGCATTATAAACTACGCAAATACAGGCTTGAGAGGCAATATAATGTAGTGGTGAAGAGTGCAAACCTGAGTCAGTTAACTAGGTTCACAACCTGGTTTTACCCCATATTGTGTAACTTTGGATGAGTTACAGTTCTTTTATGCTTCAGTTTTTTCATTCATGAAATAGAAATATTAATAGTAAATATATCAAAAGTTGTTTAAGTTAACTAATGGTTTTGAATTTTACACATTTAAGTAGTGTTATGTGTAACAAGAAATAAATACCAGATCTATAAATAAATCTATGTAAATTTCTTTTTATAAGTATCATTATGACATTAATTTCTCAGATAAAATGAAAGGGTCATTATGTGAAAATAATTGAGTTAATAAATTTTTTTTTAGTAAGTGAAAATCATAGTTAAGAATATAGTAAACCTCTTAAAGAAATCACTGCCTTGGGCCTCCCCGGTGGCACAGTGGTTAAGCGCTGCGCTGTGGAGCTGTCGGCAGCGGCGACGCGAGTTCGACGCCCGGCCAGGGAGAATCCCACATGGGCGGCAGACCTCTCCTGCCTTGCCCGCTGCTCCCCTCAGCAGTGTATTTCTGATCTGTCTCTTCAGCTACCCGCTCTGTCTCTGGTGAACCCTCTCGCTGCCCCACGCCTCTGGCCTGCACCCCAGCTTGTATGTATAAATAAAAAAATAAATCTTTAAAAAAAAAAAAAGAAATCACTGCCTTAACTCTAAATTGAATATGTTGGTATGTAAGTGATAGATCAGATCTATTTAAGGAAATACATATTTCTGATAAAACATCAAATAGTATACTTATTAAATAATACTTAAAACATTACCATCATAATGTATAATATTTTTAAAAGTCCCAGTGGAATGAAAAATGGAATCACACATAATTATAGATTTTTTTCCTGCATTTGTCTCACAATTATTTATTGATTTAGCTAATTGGGATTGTTATTCTATCTAAAACATGTTTCAGGCCTTTAACAACATATTAAACATATTAAACTTGAAATTTGTTGTCATTTTAAGAATCTGAGTCTTGGAAAAATTAGTCTTTTCCCCTAAGATTTACACATTTTGACAAAGCAGTGAAGTGTTCACTGAAGTCTAGACCCCTGACTTTTATGTTCAAAAATCTTTTTTTAATCATGCCATGCAGGCAGTAATACCCTAAAAACCTCAGGGAGGATTATTAAAGGTCAAGGAAAAATAATAAGCAATATTGCTTTGTAGTGCATAAAAAGTCATATAAAAGTAAGCTATTCTAGTTTCCAAATCATTCATTAAAAACTTGCCTTGTGCCTAAAGTTATAGTAAATGCTGTGGGAGAGTAAATGAAAAATACAGTTAAGAAACATCCTATGTGACTATAGTGGAGGGTTATTGGCACTTTGGTGTTGGATGAGATGTGGTAACATGCATTGGAAAAGGTGTCAACCTGCTTCCCTAAAATGTAGATAATACTGTCAGCCAACATTACCTCAATTAAAAAAAATTATTTTGGAAAGACAGATTGAACACACATCAAACAACTGGTGAATTATTGCTTGACTTTTTGGTGTTGAATTTTAGTACTCAACAGGAATTTAGGAATGGAGGGTTCAGAGTGGGTTAGAGTGGTAGAGGATTCCTGGAGAAAAGGGATCTTGAATTGGGCATAAAAGATGGATAGAATTTAGGTAATAGGGAAGTTGAAAATTTATTTTAGGTATAGAGGTGGGAATGAGCATGGATTAGGTAGACAGTAACATAGCTATAATGGAGGAATCTTTGGGTGCAGGAGAAGATTAAAGTTAAAAATCAGAGTGAAACTAGAAAATGGGTAGCCGTTAAAAATCAGGCAGATGCATTTGAACTTGATTTTTAGATAAGAAGTGATGTTTTAAAAAATAATTCTGGAGAAAAATATACAAGAAAGGTTGAAGTAGGAGATAAGATAAAATAAAAGAATGACAACAAAAGGCAATTATAACTCATGTCTGAGGTAATGAGGGCTCACTAGTTTGATAGCAGTACGGGTAGTCATCCAAAATGAGAGCCAATTAGAAGGAAGAACACACAGGTCCATTTAGAGTCAAATTTAGGGGATGAAGGAAAGTGAAAGTGAGACTGAGAATGAGAAACGGGGGAGGAGGAGGAAGGGAAATAAAGATAGAAATTAAAGATGATTTAAATAAATATGTATTACTTCTGATAAATTTAAGAGATGTGAGAGCAAAGAAAATGCAAATTTTGACTTGTTAAATCTGAGGTGAAAAAAGGTGATGACTCAAGATGCATTAGGAGCTGTTCACATGGTAGTCATAAGATAGCACTTTGAAACTTGATCTATATTTAGAGATAAAATAAAGTGTATAGATCCGGAAGGATCAGTTTGTCAGTAGTCACATGACTACCTATTAACAAACTTGTTAATACCAACTGATTCCAAATCTGTGGCATAAATATTTGCATATGTCAGAGGTCACTAAATTAACTCGAAGGATTAGGGAAGTGAGGTAAATTCATTAAATATTCAACAAATAGTTAATTGATTTCTGATATTATGCGCTATTAAGCTCTGTCCAAGGTGCTGAAGTCATAATATGGACGAGATAGATGAGCTCCTTCTCTCACAAAGCTTGTTTTTGAAAGGAAGACCCATAATAACCAAGATTAATAGATAATTAATTTTGTTGGTAAATAAAATCATAGGATAATAAAGCAGGACAATGTGTTGAATAGTGGTTGTGATGCATACTTCAGAGATAATAACTGAGCTGAGGCTTGAAAAACGTAAAAAAAATTCTGTGTGAATGTAGAGATAGAATATTCCAGATGGGAGGAGCATAAAACCTGTAGGATTTAGAGCTGGAATGAATTTGGTATGGTTTTTATTTATTTATTAAACGTGTTTATTTTTTTAAGATTTATTTATTTATGCATACAAGAATTGGGGTGTAGGCCAGAAGTGTGGGGTGGTGAGAGGATTCACCAGAGACAGAGTGGGGAGAAGAACAGGCAGATCTACTGAAGTACACTGCTGAGGGAAGCAGCAGGTGAGGCAGGAGAGGTCTGCTGTGCCATGTGGGAAGCTCCCTAGCCAGGAATTGAACTCGTGCTGCAGTGGCTGCGGATAGCTTCATAGTGCTGAGACAACCCGTTGCACCACTAGGGAGGCCCCAGAATTTGGTATGGTGTTCAACTGACAGTAGATTTATTCATTGTGTAGTATGCCAGACAAAGATTTGGGGAATACAACAGTGAAAAGCCAATAACCCTGGTTTATAGAGCTTAGTGGCAAATCATCTAGATTTACACTATCTGGTAGGTATTTCTGTTGGTGATTTGTTGCATTGTATGTAAATTATGAGTAGTGTTAAATGTGTAATTATTATTTTGCTTTTATTATTTTCCCCTGTAGTCTTTGCCAGACAGTATATATTTTTCAATTTTATTTATTTTTGCATAGAAGAACTGGGGTGTAGGCCAGAGGTGCAGGGGAATGAGAGAGTTCACCAGAGACAGAATGGGGAGCAGAATAGGTGAATTTACTAAAATACACTGCTGAGAGGAGCAGCGGGCTAGACAGGAGAGGTCTGCTGTGCCGTGTGGGTTAGCTTCCTGGCCAGGGATTGAACTCAGGCTGTAGAGGTGATAGCACTGAGACTTAACCCCCAGGTCACCAGGGAGGCCCTTTGCCAGACAATATTTAGGCCTGGTATTAATACTACCTTTTTCTTTAACACTCTCCTTAAATCCTTTAGACAGAATCAGTTGCTTTCCACCTTTGTTTTCATGGGTACTTTGTGTATACTTCCTTTTTAGTGCTTATCACACTGTTTCCATGTTTGTATTCCAACCAGGTCATGAAGGCATCTCCTAAGAAATTTGCATAGTTGTCAGCCTGTGCTGGGAACCTAATGAAGGTTTCTTGAGTCGATAACTGTGCAGTTCATCATGTCCTGTTTTTTGAGGACTAACACCATTGTTCATGGTGTTGTTCAGTGCAGAGTGAAGTTGATATAATTAAATAGGAGGTGGGTTTTGAAATCCCATTTGAGGCTTCTAGTTAAATATGATGCATTGATCATATACATTAATTTTTTTCACAATCATTGAAATTTGTAAAAAGGACACTAACTCAGATAAGAGAGAGTGAGATTTCATTCAACGATGTCTATCAGAAAGCAAACAGAGGAGTGGTAGCTGACATGAAAGTTTGAAAGTGTGCTCAACACTTACAAACACCAATACTTACAAAGGCTGGTATAAAGCTTGGGCTTAAAAAGGGAGATTTGTTGAAAATTTGTGGAATACTTGAACCTTCCTATGTCTCTATGAAATTTATTCTCTGGAAAAAATTCAACCATGGAAGGTGAAGTCAGGAGTGTATCAGACACAGTGGGATACAGGGATGAGGCATGGCACTGCAAGTAGAAATTTAGTAAAAATCTATCGACTAACTGGAGCTCTTACCTCCTGTATCACACTTATGTCAAAATGCATACATACTACTAGACAAAATCCTCCGCCTTCTCCTCTTGTATTCCAAGACAGGAGAGTGAGAATTTGTCTCTGGAGAAAATGAAAGGCCTAAGAGGAAAGATGTCTACTTCCTGATATTGGGGAGGTAATCCCTTAATGAAAAGACCATCTTACTACTTAATCACCTGGAAGTGAAGTCTATTAGTCAATAAGCCTTCTCCCAGTCTCCCATTCAGCTTTTCAATAAATCATTCTACTTAAAAAAATTAGCAGCTTTATTGAGATATAATTCATCATACAATTAAAGTGTTTAGTGTACAATTCAGTGGGTTTTTTTTAGTATATGCAAAAGTTGTGCAGCCACCGTCAACCAATTTTAGAATGTTTTCATCACTGTAAAAGAAACCTTAAACCCACCGTCACTGCCTACTCCCTCCTGGCTCCCCTCTTCTCTCTTTCCCCAGCCTGCAGTTCTAAGCAGCCACTAATCTACTTTCTTTCTGGATTCTAGACATTGCATACATAATTTTTATGATTTGCTATTATTATATAAGTACAATGAAAATGGGAGAGTTAATGGTATATAGTACTACCTGTACATTTCTTTGCAACTTACCTGGGAGTATTTGATTATTAAAATGAAGTTGAATAATTTCTCACAGTCTGACTCATACATTTTCTGAGTTATTAAGATACTCAAGTGTCTTTTTTTTTTTTAATAAAAGACATTTACCCTAGACCTCTTCTTCCATTCTAGGACTTAAATATTGCATTGATATTTATTAGCATTCATGCTATCCTTGCAAAGTGCTTTTTATCAAGGCAAAGTTTAGGAAGCGCAGCACTTAATGTCAACTTTGGCATGGCTTAAGCAGTTAATGAAGTGCCAAGCCATGTCTGCAACATTAGGAAACCAAGCTTTAGGGGCAGAAAGTTTTGCCCCCCAGGATACTAAGGTAGCAGAAAAAAAGCCTCAGCAACTGTGGAACAGAATAGGATCCTTGGTGCTAAGTGTTCTGTGTATCAAGATCAGAATAGGAGTCATGACAAAACTTTTTCAGTGCAGAACCTGGGGGACTAGAGGGTAAAATGTTACAGTTTTATGTTTTAAATCACATTTTATTGACATACCATTCATTTGTAAAAAGATATAATTTGGGGAGTAGAACTTCACACCTCAATATGTAAATATGCTTCTCTCACCCCCACAAAGGTTCTAGTGTCATAACACTATCACATCAGCCCTTTGTTCCTATTCTCCCAACCTCTTTCCTCCCCTTGTGGTACCCACCATATCTTCCAGGAGTCTAAGAGTTCCTTTTATGTTTATTTGGTTATTTGTAGTTCACAAATGAGTGTTACCATCAGTAGTTGTCTTTCCTTTCTGACTTATTTCATTCAACATAATCACTATATGTAACCTTTTTATGTTACAGAAAGTAAATGTTAATATGGAGAATGATTTTAAGATGGAGTCACCATCATCTGCCTTTGCTCTTCAGAGTTCTTCAGAGACTTTGTTTTCTATTCAGCTTTTACATTTCAAAACAAATTTACTGGAAGCACTAGAAGAATTGCGTATGAGAAGAGTAAGTCCCTTTCTAAAAAAGTTTTTTTTTAATCATAGAATTTGATATTGTTTCTTTGGTTTAAAGAAAAAGATCTAACAAAATAGTGTAGAAAGAAAAAATATGGTCCAGATAATAAAGTAAAAGAGAAAATGACAAATTTAGTTGACATCAAGGATGGGAATGAAGAATGATTTGTAAACTAAAACAAAAAAAAGACAGATTTTCATATTATTAAATACTTCTTAGGTCAGTTAGTACTAATTGAGTGCACTATCGTTATGCCTCAAGTGACTGTTAAAATAGTGATCTTCAGTAGGTTACCTTTTTGTTAAAGTTAGATATAGTTTCCTATGAAATGATTAAGTAATAAAACAAAGCAATACATGATTAGTGACAAAATAAACTTAGTAAATATTCTGAATTCCAAGAATAATATCCTACTTTTTAAAAATGATAATCCTGTGCTTTTAGATAGGAGATGTCTAGTATGTAATTGTAAAGATGTTTGTTTTTAGCAGGCGGTCTATATTATGCAAACCCCCTTAAAAGCATTTCATTTTGGAGACTCTATGGATCTTAATTTGAAGAGTGTGTTCTCAGCTCTTTATGAGATAAATTTGAGTTGATAAGATTCTGGAGAGAAGAATATAAGCTATGAAAGTATTGTAATATTGTTTTAGGGGTGAGGTCTGTAAGACTTAAATGTGACTGTGAAGATAGATTAGAAGAGGTAAAGGAGAGAATCAATAGAATGTGGTAACTTCCTAAAATAAGCTGTAAGAGAGAAAAAAGGGCTGAACTAACCTTTTTATTATATGAACCTTATTCTGAGATTTTGAAATATTGAAATTTGTTGTAATAATAAAATTTGATTAGCACATGTTCATCTTCTATAAAGCTGTTTATTAATAGTATGGTACCCTAATGATGTCCTTGTCTTAATCTTAAAATCTTAGTATATGTTACATGGCAGATGTGATAAAGTTATGAATTTTGAGAGGGTGATATTTTTGTGGATTATTTAGGTGGGCCTCTTTATTCACAAGGGTGCTAATTAGAGGGAAGCAGGATAATCAGAGTCAGAGAAAAAGATGTGTTAAAAGAAGTTAGGTGCATAGTCAAAGAAGAGAGATTTGATGATGTTATATTGATGACTTTGAGATGAAGACATTGAGTCAGGAAATACAGGTGGAGGCTAGAAGAGGAGGCAAGGAATTCTCTTTTAGACATCAGAAGATTTGTGACTCAGCAACAGCTTGATTTTAACTTGGTGATAACATCTTCTACGTCCAATTGTGGAAGAATAAATTTGAGTTCTTTTGGGCCCATCAGTGTCTTGTAATGGAAATCTGATATACCTAGCACCCAGATTCTGCACTTGATCTAATGTACCGTCCTCTGTCATTGGTCTTATTTTTTGAATGCATTTCCATGTAAATTTGGTATTAGTACACTTTAGTATGCATATCATTAACTAGAGATCAATATTTACATGTTTTTCCCTTAATATAAAATGATACAACGAAAGGTATGGTTTTCAAGTGCAACATCTTATGAATTTTAACAAATGCGACAGCTGTGTAACCCAAACCCTTGTCAGGATATAGGTTATTGTGACCCCCAGGAAATTCCTTTTTGCTCTTTCTCAATTCTTTTTCTTCCCTATCTTCTAGAGCAAGTGCTGTTCTAATTTTTTTTCCACTATGGATTAGTTTATTTGTTCTAGTAATTCTTATAAGTGGAATCAGACAGCTTACATTCTTTTGTGTAAGTTTTTTCTTACCCAGCATATTTTATTCATTCATGTTGTGCCTATCAGTAGTTTGGTTCTTTTCATTGGTGAATAGTTCACTATACTCTTCAGTTTATCTGATGTGCTGATAAGCCACTTTATTGAGTTTTTAATTTCACTTCAGTTCCACAATTTCCATCTGTTCTTTGCTGAAATTCATTTTATCATCTAATTTCTTGACTATATTAATTTCATATATTTTAAGTCTGTGTTTGTAAACTCTAATGTGTGAGCCTCTTATAGATCCATTTCTATTCTCTTCATTTTCCTTTTGGTTTTTAATTATTTGACCTTATCTCCTGATACAGGTAAATTTTGATTGATTGACTGACTGTACATAAAATATTGCAAAGAAAATTTGAGACTTTGGGTGGTGGTAGTTTCTCCCAGCAACATTTAGTTTGGCTTCTGGAAGTTAGAATGAGGCCTTTCACCTTCCCTATCTAATTGAGCTGACTGGAAGCTGAGTTTCCACTTTTGTGGGTGCTAGTTAATTTCATTTTCTACTCTTAGAGTGCAGCCTTTTGGGGTTTCAATTAAAATTCCTCCTCCTTGGTGGGTCTTGAACACTAAGTCAATGCCCACAAGACTGCTAGTGGATCTAGTTGAGTTTCCCAGCCTCCTTATGAACTACCAAATAGTGACTGTAAGGGATTAGATAGTGAGGTTTCCTTAACAAAACAAAACACGGTAGATGATACAATAATGTCAAAGAAACTTTGTTACTCCATTAAGCTGTATTTCACTACATTACTATGCTGTAATTAACAATAAAGAGGGAATATTACTAATTTTTCCTTATGGACTGAAATTAGTAATAATAGTTGAAAAAAAGTGTTTTAAATTAATGATCTACAAATAAACTGTTGGAATCAACAAAAATTTATATTAAATCCATAATGTGTGCTTTTTAGAAATATATGTCATTTCTGGTAATTTCCTTGTAGGTAGATCTACAGAATAACTGAGAAGTAAAAATGAACTATAATATGTGGATCACAAATTCGACTTCCTTCAAAATTCATGTATTTGGTGTATAATGTGAAAGGTGTAGGAATTGTTTTGGAGAGCTTGTTTCTTTTTACCATTCAAAAGAAACTAGAAATCCACATTTAATATAAAACCTATCAGATTGTAAAAGTTGGAAGTGGGTTGAAAGTGTTTAAACAAAATATTTCTGAGCCAAATTATCGATAATGGGGATAAAATACCTGCATGAAGGAACTTTATTTGAAAGCATTATAAAAACCATTTCTCAATCCTACTCAATCTTGCCCTAAGGGAATTTAAAATTTAATAGGTACAACATGCCATGCAAATTACTTACTATATTCTTATGCAGTATGTGTTATGTATCATAAAAGAATTATTAACAAAGATTGGAACTTCAGAGAAAAGGCACATCAAATATGTTAAATAAGTTGAAATAAATCCTGGAATTTTAAATTAGCTGTAAATAAAAGCCAAATGGATATTTGGACTTTCTAGAATAACAATGATTTGCTAAGGAAACTGAAGGAGAACTGGGTAATTAATGGTATAATATGTGGATAACATTAAGCAGCTTTTTATTACTTTCTAAAATTATGAGTAGATTCATACCCCTTTGTAATGATAATGATTTGTAGATTATACATATATCTTCATAATCATGGACAACTGATAAAACTGGTATTACCCACATTGCCAGAAAGTTACATCATAATATGCTTCTGTTGTCAGTATTTTAATGAAACTTCATGTTTTCTATCAAAATTAGTTATTTTTATTGGAATTTTTCATTTTTATATTCATTCTGCAAACAGCTTTCAAAAGTCATTAATAAAAATTCTTACTGTCAATGAGAAAAAATATTAAATTTAGTAAGAAAATCCTGTCTGTAACTTCAACAAAGTATACAAGAATATAGAACCTTAGAAGTGTTTATTTTTTATTAGCTGCCTTAGGACTACAAGGATTTAAGTGTTTTTACAAAAACAATAAAAGAGGAGTAATTTGATGGTTTATTTACTCTTTATAACCTTTAGAAAGTGTCATGCTTTTTTAAAAATGTTTGCTTCAGGCTGTAGTTTTACAAGATGGGCTGTGTATTGGTCAGGCCTCTTCAATTCTTGACCCTGAACAGATTTAGGGACATAGTAGCTAGAGCAGGCATGTGTCCAAACAACCCAAACTGTAAATGGGTACTTTTATTCTTTTCAAACTCATAATCTACTTACTATAAAATTGCCCAGTTCAGTTCCTCATGGTATCTAATAAAATCATAATTATTTTTTAAATAATTGGTTTGATTAGTTTCAAATTATTTAAGATAAGTATCTTTAATTACATGAAGTATGGCCTCCCTGGTGGCACAATGGTTAAATGCTGCGCTGTGGAGCTGTCGGCAGCAACAACGCAAGTTCGTTCCCTGGCTGGGGAGATTCTCACATGGCATGGCCAGACCTCTCCTGCCTCACCCGCTGCACCCCTCAGCAGTGTATTTCCGTCCATCTGCCTGTTCTGCTCCCCACTCTTTCTCTGGTGAGCCCTCTTGCTGCCCCACTCCTCTGGCCTGTACCCCAGCTTGTATGCATAAATAAATAAATCTAAATACACACACACACACACACACAGACACACACACACACACAAAGTAGTCCAAGAGTTCATATTTAAAAAAAATTCCCCATTCAATTATTTTTTTAAAGATGTATTTTTATTTATTTATTCATATAAGAGCTGCAGTATAGGCTGGAAGTGCAGGGGGTGAGAGAATTCACCAGAGACAGAGTGGGGAGCAAAACAGGCAGGTCTACTGAAATACTTAAGGGAGTATTTTGTCTACTGAAATTGCTTAGAGGAGCAGCAGGTGGGACAGAAGAAGGCTGCTGTGCCATGTGGATTAGCTCCCTGGCTGGAGATCAAACTTATGCCGCAGTGACTGGTGATAGTTTGATAATGCTGAGACTTGAATCCCTGCGCCACCAGGGAGTCCTTCCGCACTTATTTTTTAACTACTTTTTTTTTGCATTAGCTTAATCTACTACAAAGATTTTTGAAGTAGAAAAATGTTAATATTAGAATATTCATAATTCCTTTTTTTAAAGATTTATTTATTTATGCATACAAGAACTGAGGTGTAGGCCAGAGGTGTGGGGTGGTGAGAGGATTCACCAAAGTGGGGAGCAGAACAGACGGATTGATTGGAAAACACTGCTGTGGGGAGCAGCGGGCTAGGAAGGAGAAGTCTGCTGCGCCATGTGGGAAACTCCCTGACTGGGGATTGAACTTGTACTGCAGTGGTTGCAGATAGCTTCAGAGTGCTGAGGCTTAACCCGTTGCGCCACCAGGGAGGCCCAGAATATTCATAATTCTTAAGTTCTTTTGCTTTTCTATTCAACATATATACCTAGTCCTTATTTTAAAATGTTCTACCAAACCATCAGAATGTAGTTGTATATTTAAAATAGGTAATATTATTTTGAATGGCTTTCAAATTTACATTGGATCTGAAGATTAAATTGTAAAGTTTTTGAAGGAAAGGAGTATAACAATCCATATTACCCTATAGCACTCACAGTCTCTTAAAGTTAATAGAATGACATATTTAAAAGACCCTGGAGACAGATGATCTAGATTCAAATACTGCTGCTGCTGTTTATCTGCTGTGTGACTTTAGGCAAGTTACTTAACCTCTTGCTAACCTTGTTTCCTCATCTATAAAATGTCAATAGTAAGAGTTTTTACCTCACAAAATTATCCTTAAATTAGGCAACAAATGAAAAGTACTTAGAACATTATCTAAATCATAGTGAAATCTCAGAACCCACTTTAACCAGACCCATTTGAAGAAAGCAGCATTATCTTGTGCATTTTCCATTCAACTGGTTTGGGAATATATGCTTGTTAGATGTAACACACATCCTTCCCCTTTCTACTTCCTCCACCCAAACAAATGTGGATACACATTTCCTTTTTCTATATGTTACTGAAGATATGAATTATTGCAAGAACTTCTAATCTCTTCTCACCTATCACATAGTATACACTGTTGGTATACATCCTTTTTAATTCCATATTGGAAGATCTCTGATAGGGTCCATCTCTCTGCAATGTGAGTGAGGTAAACAAACAAAAAGTTGGGGAGAAATCACAGCAGATGATAATAAAGTATATATTTCTTATGAAATACTTTCCTTATGACTCCTAAGTGTTTTTTATTACAGATACACACCACACACTTATGCTGTGGTATTCAAAGATAGGATTTCATGAAAGTTGTATCATTTGGAATGCTTGCAGTAGCAAGTAGCAACACAAATCCCAAATCACTGTGGCTTATGGGACTCATGATCTCACAAGATGAGTCTGTAGGGAGAGTGTTTCTAGGATTAATTAATTTTTTACGAATCCTTTGGGATTTCCTATTTATACAATCCTATTATCTACAAATAGAAACAATTTTACTTTTCTTCCTTCCTCTCTCATTTATACTTTTTGCTGTAGTTTGAATTTCCAGTATTGCATTAAGTCAGAACAGCTGTAGTTGATATATCCCTGCCTTATACCTCATCATAGAGGGAAAGTGTTCACTCTTTCATTATTAACTATGATGTTAAATCTAGTGTTTTTATAAGTGTACTTTATCAATTTGAGAGAATTCCCTCTATTCTGAGAGTTTTTTTTTAATTGTGAATGGATATCATATTTTGTCCAATGCTTTCTTGCATCAGTTGATATCATATGATTTTTCTTTTTTAGCATATTGATATAATGAATTACATTAACTTTGAGACAGCCTTGTATATCTGGAATAAATTCTATTTGGTGATGGTGTATTTTTAAATATACATTATTGGATTCCACTAGCTAATATATTATTGAGGATTTTTTCATTAAAATTTTTGGTACTCTGGTTTTGGTATCATAGAAAGCTTCATAAAATGAGTTGGGATAGGCTCCCTCCTCTTCTCTCTTTCTGGAGGAGACTGTGTAAAAATGATGTTAATTCATAAGTGCTTGGAGAATTCTTCAGTGAAACAATCTGGCTTTGCAGGCCTTTTTTTTTTTTTTAAGATTTTTTTTAATGCATACAAGAGCTGGGGTGTAGGCCAGAGGTGTGTGTATGGGGAGTGAGAGGATTCATCAGAGACAGAGTGGGGAGTAAACCAGGCGGACTGACTGAAATACACTGCTGAGGGGAACAGAAGGTGGGTAAGGCAGGAGAGGTCTGCTGCGCCGTGTGGGTTAGCTCCCTGGCCAGGGATTGAACTTGTCCTGCAGTGGCTGCAGATAACTTCGTAGTGCTGAGACTTGACCCCTGGCACCACCAGGGACGCCCTCTTGCAGGCTTCTTTTTGGGGAGCTTTTTAATTGTTATAGGACTATTTAGATTTTTGAGGTTGGTAATTTGTGATTTTTGAAGAATTGGCCCATTTTTTAAGTTTTCAAATTTTGATGATAAATTTATAGCAGTCCTTTATTAACTTTCCTACATGGCTGCAATATATACCTTTTTAAAAGCTCTTCGAACATATTTTAAAGTCTTTGTCTAGTAAATCTAGTTTCTGCACTTGCTCAAGGGAAAGTTTCATTAAGTTTTCTTTCTATGTATGAGTCATACTTTCCCTTCTTTTTGCGTATCTTGTAATTGGTTATGGAGATTTTGAATATGTATTACTCGGTTCTTCTTCCTCCTCAGGGTTGCTGCTTGTTGTTGTTCAGTGACTTTTTTGAAATATTTTTTTATAGTCTGCAGTTTTTGTCATGTGTGGACACTGAAGTTGTATTCTTAGTTTAGTGGTCAACTGGTGCTTTGACAGAAATTTCCTTAAATACCTAGAACTAAAACAGAAAAAACAGAAAAACTCCATTCTTTTCAGAAGAGTTCTGTGATTGTATCTTGGGATACACCTTCAATACTGAACTAGGTTCAGGTTTTCAACAGCACCTTCAGGTTTCTCAAGTGATACCTGTGTTTATGGTCTGGGCTAATTTAGGAGTATTACATTATTATTTAAACAAAATCAGAGGGATTTTCTAAATAACTGCTCCCTGCTTTGCTTTGGATTTGTCTTTGATTTTGGGTCTTTCATTTGTGCTGTTTTCCAGAGTCAGTCTGATTTTGCAGCTCTTCCAGCTGTCCTCTCTATTATTATTACTTGATGCTTGTTAGTCAGGTGGTGGCAGCAGGTCGGGGAAGTTGATGTTGCCTTTGTATATAATACTGGGTGTGGCATGTATTTTCACCCCCACTCCTCCCTGCAATAAAACCATTGCTATTTTCTTCTCCCAGCCTTCTTCATGCAGTGGCAATGGGTTTCCACAGGTGTTCTCATGCTGTAGTGTTTGCCCTTCCCGTTGTCAGGTGAGGCTTTTGTTCTTTAGGGGAGATATGGAAGATTGGTCTGTAGTAGTTTTAAGTGGTGACAAATGGCTGTGACTGCTTTTCTTCTTTCCAGCCAGCACTGCAGGACAAAACTTTCTCAGCGTTTTAGCCAATATTGCCAATAAACATCTGGCATGTTTCCTGAAAGAAAAGCCTGGTAGAGAATCCTTCTTGTTTCTGGGGCCCACAGGGGATTTCTGTTCTTATAGTAGTCCACGTTCTGCCTTTCGCTATTTATGTTAGATGTTTATCTGAGTTTTCTTATCTGTATGCAGTGGCCTATGTTTAAGGTAAGCAAAAGCTGATGTTCTGTTTCTCCCTACAGACACTTGTATCTCTCAGATTTGGGATCACTTGATTGATCTGGGAACTCTGTTTTTTGATGTGTTTGTCTTTTTAGTTTACAACTTTCTTGTGAGGGACAGAGGATGCTCTTTTTATCTCTGTAGAAAGCTTAAACTGGAAGCTTTAAACTTGTAATTTTTCTAGCATTTTTCTTTTCTTTTTTTTACTTAGGAAGCTGAAACTCAGTATGAAGAACAGATTGCTAAGATTATTGTGGAGACACAAGAACTTAAATGGCAAAATGTGAGTATTTTTTCCTCAAATTTGTATTTTTAGCTTCTATTTTAAAATACAATCTAATCCTTATTGCAAAGTTAGTTTTAAAATTTCCTAAACATATCTGGGGGGTTGTGCCTAATTTAAACAAAGCCTCAGGAAAATTCCAGCTAAAACCTTTAATAATATTTGGGCTTCCAGAAAAGTGAGAATAAAAATTTTATTCAGGTTTTCTGATATTATAACATTGAGAATAACTTTGAAAATTACTATGAACGATTTCATATATGAGAAAGTTTGTTAAGAATCAAAATATTTTTTAAGAATTGAAACCCTAGAATAGCACATTTTCCAGACTGTTGTTATACACTATAATGAAATATAAAAAATATGTTAATCAGATTTCATTCTCTCTCTAGCCTTAGCTTGTTGGAAGCATTTTTTTTTAAAGATTTATTTATTGTAGGCCAGAGGTATGGGGTGGTGAGAGGATTCACCAGAGACAGAGTGGGGAGCTGAACAGGCGGATTGACTGAAGTACACTGCTGAGGGGAGCAGCAGGTGAGGCAGGAGAGGTCTGCTGTGCCATATGGGAAGCTCCCTAGCTGCGTATCGAACTCGTGCTGCAGTGACTCTGGATAGCTTCATGGTGCTGCGCTTAACCCGTTGCACCACCAGGGGGGCCCTGTTGGAAGCATTTTTGATAGTGTTTCTCATGCCTTTTCACCAAAGTAATCTTACAGTTAAAAATTAAAAGTTTAAATACAGTGACCTCTTTCTTACTATTTGGCAGTACTAAAACAGGAACTTGGAGGTAACATACTAGAATCAGAATTTAAATGACAGGATAGATCAAACAAGAAATAATAGGAGTTTTTAGGTCAGACATACCCACAAGTTGTACAGAATATGGGAATAAGCAAGAACTGGCTTTTATGAAAGACAGGTGTGCAACAAAGAGGCCTGTCTGTGAGAGAAAAATATAGGTCAACATCAATTACAAACTAAGTCTATAAGAATATTGCAAAATGTAAAAGGTCATATTTTGATTTTTGGATGGATGTGTCAATAGCATAAAGTTGCCATAATCCTTTAGTTAATCAGTTAAGTTGAATACAATCCACTTTTTAAAAATCTTGGTGTTTTTTTTTTTAATTGAAGTAACATTGCATTACAACATTTATATGAGTTGCAGGTGTGCAACTTAAACATATTAAAAGGATTTTCTACGTATATACTGGATGTATAATATACTGTGTATGTTATAATATACACATATGTATGTATTAAGTTTACCACTAAACATCTGGTTTTATCCGTCATGTAATTATTGCCCTTTACCCAGTTTACCCACTGTCCTTCCCTTCTGGTAGTCACACATTGGTCTTATAGTTAAAGGTTTATTTTTGTTTTATTTAGTTTATCCATTTGCTTGTTTTCTCTGTATACTACATATCAAATCATATAGTGTTTGTCTTTCTCTGTCTGATTATGTCACTAAACATACAATTTAAAATACCAAAAGCATGTTTGAGGTACTTACACTGATTCTAGGGTTTGTGTGGAAATAAACAAGAGTGGCTAGAGAATTTTTGAAAAAGAGAAAATCAATCCTTAAATATATTGTAAATATATTAGATTCTAAATGTATTAGATTTTTAATCTATAGATTCCTAACTATATATTAAGCTAAAATAATTAGTTTGGTAGAGTATGAGTATCTAAGATATTCCTTAGAATATAGTACAGTCTAGAAATAGATCCAAATACGTAAGTTAGTGAATGATTTTATTAGCAATTCAAATAGGAAAAAATAGATTATCTGGGAAAAGGTAGAACTAGGTTCTGTTAAAAGAACAATAGAGCCAGACTTCTACCTTACCTATTACATAGACCCTGGAAAAAATAGCAACTTTCATATATTCTTGTTGGCAGTGTAAATTGGAAGTGCCTTGTTGAATTCCCCCAAATATAATGAAACAACTTGTTAATAAAGCAAAACTACATTTATTAGAACTAATTGAAGTGGGAACAGCACCTTGATAGAGTCTTAGTGTATCAAAAGGGACAAGTCAGAATAGGGATATGTAGAAGATTATGGGGTCTATGCTCAAGTGACTTCAGAAGAAGCTGGAACATATTTAGAAAAATACTAATTTTTATAATTACCTTTCAATTTACTTTTACTGAGATCTTTATTTCTTGTTATGGCTTAGTGGTACTACCTTGTGTCCTTTCATATCAACTTGCAGAATGTTCACCTGTTCTACTTGTCCTCAAGATTGAGGATGATTGAGACAATGAAGTTTTAAATTAATGTTAAGATTTTGCAAAGTTCTCTAATATCAACCCCATTAAAAGAAGAGACTCTGTCACTGGAGATCCTTAAATTGGAAATATAAAATGTAGTAATTATTTTCTATTCTCATAATTGGAGTTCTCTGTCAAGAAAAAGGTTCGGTCCCTCCAGAGAAGTGGCAAGCAGCAGTCAGAACACATTCAGAGCCCATTATGGGGTTAATTTTAGGAAATACATTTGGACGTGTTCAATGGGATCCTGAAGGTTGGCCTTACAGGAATATCAGTTTTACCAGGTCTGTGCTGGAGAGAGAGGTGATGTTCCCCAGAGACATCTTCAGCAATCTTAGTAAAATTTCCCCACCAGTGCTAATGGAGTGTAGTTTTCAACAGTGTTTTTCCACTGAGTAGGAATTTTCTTGTGAATATTTTTGCAGTTACATTAAGGTTCTCTGGTGCCACCAAGTGTCTGTTCTGAAATTGAGAGTGATAATCTTGTAATTTACAACCATGTATTCTTTTTAGACTTTGGAAAGGGCAGTGGGCATTCCAAAATAGTTTTCACACCTCTATATAAATTTATTTTTTTGGAGTATTATGGGAGCCAGGACCTGATTAAGGGTTGCTTGATGAACTAGGATATCTCCTTCATATTATCCCTTTTGGTGTGGCTTTATGATAGCCACCTCCTTAGGAAATGTTAGAGAACTTTAAACTGTTGGCCATATTTACATTGGGATACTTACTGAGGTCAGAAACCCTCGTTGTTTCTACACTATTTCAAAATCATGGACTATACCAGAAGACATACTTAATACTAGTGTTATGTTAAATGCCTGATCACTTGACAATTGACAAATTCTGATGAGTGGGATAAATTTTGTCATCTGGACTGATTTTACTCGTTACTCTGAGGAGTCACGTTTAAGGGATCAGTGTATCATAATATTTTCCCATTTCAGTTTGAAAAAAATGATCCATTGAAAAGTGAGATTAAACTTAGATTTTTTTTCTAAAAGAATTTTCTAATAAACCTGTTTGAGGCATAGGCATTGCTTAAAAAGAAAGTAGGTCTCTGTTTATAGGAGGTAGGCCTATTTGCCAAGAAACATGCTTTTGGTAGGTACCAACAATTGTACAGTGTATGGAAACATCAAGTTTAAACAAGATCCTTAAGTCAAGTTCATAGAGACCTCTACTAATTTGCCTGCTGCTAATAGTGTCTGTAGATAAGGACTTTTGCCACTGGGCCAAGGGAAGATATGATTAGCAGTTGAACCCTGATGATACTATGATGTTTTGTTAGTGATAGGAGTTTTCTACTTTGCTTAGGTACAAATAAATAGAAAACTTAGGACATTTAGGAAGGTGGGAGTTAGTGGGCAACTGTTGAAGAGTTATTTTTAAATAAAAAAATTTATGTTCATGTTTTAAGTTCCTAAGGTTATTGAGGTCTCAAATTAGGTAGAAATATGTAATTTCAGATATGTTTGGAACCCACTGTCTGCAGTAGTCAGTGAAATTCAGAAAACTTTTTTAAAAAATATTTATTTATTTATGCATACAAGCTGAGGTGCAGACCAGAAGTGTGGGGCAGTAAGAGGGTTCACCAGAGAGAGAGTGGAGAGCAGAACAGGCAGATTGACCAAAATACACTGGTGAGGGGAGCAGCGGGCGAGGCAGGAGATGTCTGCTGCTCCATGTGGGAATCTCCCCGGATGGGCATTGAACTCGTTCCGCAGCTGCCAACAGCTCCATAGCACTGTGCTTAACCCGTTGCGCCACCAGGGAGGCCTGAAATTCAGAAAACTTCTTAATTATCTCTTAGTATCCAGCCTTCGAAAGTGTTGAATGCCTTATCATTTATCAGGAATGATAGATTTACCCCTTCGGAATAAATCATACCCTAAATAATATACTTTATTCTGACAAAACTCTGGACACTGTTTGGAATTTTCAGGTCCTTTTCAAACTTAAACAGTAAATAGATCAATGGAGTCAGTTTTAGAGTCTTATTTAGAACACAACAAAAATAAACCCAGATATCCCAACACAAAGCAAACAGGTAAAACTATCTTGATCTGAAGGGATATTGTGGAAAGCAGAGCACATTTTTATAGTGGTCAAATGTGTAGTTTCAGATAGTAGTAAAGATAAGATAGTATCTAGGCTCAGTACTACAAAGAATTGGGGAAATGATTATTTCTGACTGTAAAGGTTTGAACAAATCTTGATCTTTACACGCTGGGTTTTTTTCACTGTAGAACAACAGGGATTAAAGACAGGCATAAGGTCATTCTTTCTATGATCCATTCTTTCTCTAAGACTTTACCACTGGCCTTAGGTCTTAGTTTCTGGTTTTAGAGGTATTGTGTAAAGTTAGGTAGAGATTTAGATGAGTCATTCTGAACCTTGCTACCAATATCAGTAAAACATTTTGCCTGCAGAGTGTCACTCCATAGAAATCTTCAGTTTGCTTTGATTACATACAACAGCAACATTACATACAACAAATAAATCAACATCCAAATTACCTCGATCTGTTTAAGAATAGAAAAAGTCTTAAGGAGCTAAAAAAAATATCAGCAAGTAATTTTGCAATTCTGTTTATGTGGTAGATCTTATTTATCTCTTAAGTTAGTGGATTGAGTATTGTAAAGGTTAAAATAATAATCCTTGCTTGAGGATCCAGGGATATAGTTCGAAACAGGGGAGGTGATGGTATCAATGGATTGATTATTAGCGCCACTGTCTGTCTAACTCACTGACTTTGAGGGATAGGCTATGTAATGATGGCGCGATTCATGGTATAAATAAAAAATTTGCAAGATTTCTTTCACTAGAGAAATTTCTCTTTACCAGTCTGTGGGAAGTTGGACACATGACTTCCCCACAGAGCAGTGTTAGTGATTTGCCCACTTTATTTTTCATCCTTCATTTTTCTAGGTAGTTCAGGACAGTGATATGTCCCTTGTCCTTTGTGGTTCTAAGTATCGCAGCCAAGAAGTTTCCTCTCTGGTTCTTGAAGGCAGAAATGGGGCCATTGAGTTGTTTTATCTGTAAAGCTATCAACTTTTGTTCCAAGGACTTTTGAAGGTCTGGACTTGGAGATCTGGCATTGGGGCTCTTCCCCTTTCCAGTTTTTAATGCTTATCAAATCTTCTATTTCTGGATTTAAGGCTGTTCACAAAAAGTGAGGAGAGAGCTGGAGGTTATATCTCTTAACATATCTCCTTATGGAATAATTTATTGCTTAAGTTTCTAAGTAATTTTTTCCTTGCTTACAGGACTGGATTCATCTAATTTATTTTCACAGGAAAAATTTAGGTCAACAGCCTCTGAAAGATTTTGACCACCATCTAACTCTGAATTCTTAGGCAATTAAGATTTCCTAAGTGATTCTTGGATCTTCTTACTTTGATTTTTCTATTCAATTATTTTCCCCTTTGAGACAATGAACCAACTGATGTAGATCAGGGAGCTACCAGTATTATTTTTAAAAATCAGTTATGGGAATTAAAGTATTTAAATTAATTGCTAGCTTCAGGAAAAATAAAAAACGATATGCAACTAGCAATGTTATCATGGTTACAGTAGGATCTTCATTGAGTAAAAAATTACATAGGCATAATAGTGGAAGCATTAACTATTGATATAAGCCACAATTTTTATAGAACTGTGGAAGAATAGAGGGAGGAGATATAAGATAGTGATTGTACAAGAAAACTATCATAGTAGATTGATAAGTTAGCATATATTTTTAGAAATATGAAGTCAAATAACATTTGAAAGTGATTGCCACCTTTTGATCTAATTTTTTTCATTATGAGAATTATTAATTTTGGTAAAGTTAGAGGAAATGTGGAAAAGACATCTTGAATTTAAAGGGCAGAACACACAACTTTTACCAAAATTGGGGGTAGAGGATGGAAGAAAAGAAGAAATGGAATCTTATTTGTGGTTTTAAAAAAGAAATGTCCTGTGTTGTTTTTTGTTTTATAAAAAAAGTATTAAAATGAACTTAAAGAAACATGTTGCCATGTGAACATTTGTACTTAGATAATAAAATTGGTTTCCTCTGAAACTCTAGGGATATAGTCTGCTTGTGTAGTAGGACTAATCTTTATCACTTTTAATAAAAGATATCTTCTTGAAGGTTGTGGAACAGGCCATGTCCAGAGTTTAAAAATTTAAAAACCAATTTGTTTTATCTTGAAGATGCAAGTGGAAGAAAACTATTGTGTACTGAGTCTATGACAGTTAAAAATCATAAAATTGTTTTAGCCATTTCAGCACATAAAATAATACATGTAATACATGTTTAACTTTCAATTGTGAACCCAATTAGAATTTAAAATGGAAAGAATTGCTAGAAGTTGTTTTAACTTTTCATAATTTTTTAAATAGGAGACTCTTCAGAATCAAAAGGAAACATTAGCAAACCAACACAAAGAAGCAATGGCAGTTTTTAAAAAGCAGGTAATTTCATCAGGATAGACAAACACTACAGTTTTAAATACTGAACTTCCTCACTCTCCCGTGGATATTATGACATTCTGTTTTCCATACTCACTGAAGCCCAAAAGGAAGCAGGAAATGGCTAAAGTTATCTTGAATCACAACTGATAACAAGAAAAGTAATATAGTAGAATCACTTAGTAGTTATGGAGAAAATTTGGAAATTTTTCTTGGAGATGTATTTTTATCTATTTGAAATAAGGTTAACGATGCATGTGTGTGTTCTTATTCTCTCCCTTCTCCCCTTCCTCTCTTTGACTAGAGTATCTTAGTATCTAACCTTTGCCACATTACCCCTTTACTCAAGCCAGAATTTTAACACTGATGAAAAGTTGAAATACAAGTAGGAGATGTAAAGGATGAGACATGATTATCTTGTACCCAAACCTCTATAAATGTTAGCTACTAAGAAAAACTAGTAGAAACACAGAAAAAAAATTAAAGGAAAAAATCTAAAAGAAATAAATAGCAACCCCTTTACCTGTGACTCTGTAGTTCTTGAGTTTCTTAAATTTCTCTGTACTCCTTGGTTAGAAAGTGTAAGATAGGTGCTCATGGAAAACAGCCTTTGGAAGTCATCCCGGCATTGCTATTTTTTCATTTCTTCTTCTGTTTTTGTCTTCATCTCCATACAAAAGTGTGTGTTTAGAAAAAGAAGTGCATACAAAAATAATAAACCTATGTAACATTTATCACAAGTGGGTCAGAGTTCTTGGTATCTCATGCTGTACGTAAATTTGTTTAATCAGATGATAACTGTCTTCCTTTTATAAGATTTGCCTCACCAAAGTTATGGGAGTTTTAAATGAAGGGTAAGGAAACAGAAGCTAAATGTATAATATAGTATTCTCTAGAAGAGAGCAAGTCTGTGGCTCTGTTATCACAAGGGACTTTGGACAGATGACAATATCCAGTTTCTCTGAAGGTTAGAGGAGGAAGTGCCTTGGCATTTCTTTTTCTTGTTTTTAATTAATGTTTTTTTAAATTGAGGCAACATTGGATATTACTTAGGGGAATAAATTCATCCTCCTCAGATGTATGGCACCACATCACACCTATCACTAAAGCACCCGTAGTTCTTTGCCATGTCACCCTGAATACACAAGAGCTGTCTTCTTTTTTAAGAAAAGGATTTAAGAAATGTAATGAGGATTTAAGAATGTAAATGAGGAATTTGTTAAATGAAATGGAAAAGGTCCAAAGGAAAATTTTATTTCTTGACAAATTTGCGTAATATCTGTGTTGCTTGGAATGTTTAGTTTTCTATAGCATATTCACTTTAGTTTTTCTGTTTTAAAATGTCATTATTTATTTGACTTCCCATGCATTTTTTTTAATTTTAGAAAAGAAATACTGTCCATGAAATTACAAATGATACTGATTTCATAAAAGTGTGCCTTTAGGGAATGGTATATGTTACTATTTATGCACAGATGGCAAAATACTGCAACATTTAAGAAAAAAATGTGGAGGGAAAAACTGAATTTTTAACTGTCTCCGTTTAGAGTGAGCAAATAGTTTATTTACTTTGGTGATGGACCATTCCCCCTTTTATATCTTTTATTTTCACAATGTAAATGTAGCATAGCCATTTTAATTTCCATATGTTAAATATTTCTAAAGTCTCACTGATCAGTGTAAATCATTGTTAACAGATTACTTACCTGTATTTTAATTTTTAAAATTGTTCGTTAGTTGCAGATGAAGGTGTGTGCCTTGGAAGAAGAAAAGGTATTTATCAATTTTTAAATGATTTGAAGTATAACTAAATGCATTTAATTTTATCCATTGTTCACCATATTGGAAAGGAGTTTAATAAGTTAATGGAAACTGTTAACTTGCTTAGAAACTGGAAGGACCCAACAGAGACATGTTACTTGACTTACTTTATAGTTGAAATTACTAAGACCTAGCAAGAGTCACTGACTTGCTGAAGCTCCCATTTTGAAGGGGCAAAGTTGGGAGTAGAATCCAGATCTTTTCAGTCCCCACATTAATGTTCTTTCCACTTCTCTGAATGTTTATATTAAGCATATTTTTGGTGCTTTTTCAATGTAATTAACTTGTTTTAAAAACAAAGATGATTTGCATCTGGGTTCAGAGCAACTGGAAAAGAAGACACAACTCTGAACAGTCCTAGATATTTCACCTAACGTTATTTTTCTCTAGCTACTCAATACATTTTAATTAATAAACATACTATTTATATTATTTGTATAGTTTATTTTTTTGCAAAATACCATCATTTAAAATTTTCTTGTATCTTTAATTTTATAAGACAAATCTCTCTTATTAATTAGACTGTCTTAGTTATATGAATTAAATACCCAATTATATAGTGCTCTTAAGTTCTCAGAAATGTTCTGTTAAAATTATTTGTTGTTATACTATTTTTTCCCATTTCATGATATTTATAACCTTATAAAGATATTGTAATTTTATGATACTTTGAAGTCCCTAGAAATGTAATTTGTAGTGCAGATGTAAGTTTAATGCATTAGATTTAAGGTAGAGCTTTTGGTTTTTGAGTTCCTATAGTTTCTCCATTAATAATATCATTTATATTGGAAGGAATTTAAATATAGCTTTTTCCTTAAAGGGAAAATATCAACTTGCTACAGAAATAAAAGAAAAAGAAATGGAAGGATTGAAGGAAACATTAAAAGCATTACAGGTAATTTAGTATTACTTAAAAAGTAATTTACTATTTTAGCACGGTATCAGTAAAACACCATTAAACTAACAAAGCAAAACTGTAGAAATTTACATATCTTACAAGATATTGTGTAATTTAGTACTTTTCTTTCAGAGATCCTTCAATTTCAAATTAGAAGGATTTTTGCCTCTTTCATTTTAAAGAGATATTGAAATAACTTTCACTATTTCTTACAGTAATATAATTAAATAAATATATATTGTTTTTAATACTGAGGAATACACGTCATGCCTATATATTATAACTGATTTACCCATGGTCCTTAAAAATTAAATATAGCAGTGAATAATTATTTTTTAACAACTGTGCTTTTGTTCTATAATGCAAAAATGAAGAAAACATTACCTTTGCCTTTAAGTTGTTCACAGTCTCATAGAAGATAGCTGATTCATTCAGTATGTATTTACTGAAGGTCTATGTGCCTAGCACTGATCTAAGCTTTGGGGATACATTAATGAATAAAAAGGATAAAAATCTCTGTCCTGATGGAGCTTAAATTCTAGCGGGAAAGATGATAAAATTTGACAAGAAGTAAAATAAAGATTGTTAGCAGAAAAGATAGTCACATAATTTCAAATTATTACACTATCGGTAACGTTCATTACAAGAACATTATATACTTTGACAACAAGGCCCCTGATGGTACCTCTCTTAATCAAGTAATTCACATCATAGTATGTATTTGTGTAAGCAGATAAGAAGCTTTTTTGCTTTATTTGATTGAGGTAGGTAGTGTAAGAGTTCCCTTTGTTCCACATCCTCACCAATACTTTCATGGTCTTTTTGATCATAGCCATTCTAACAGATATGAGGTGGTATCTCATCTGGTTTCCCTGGTGATTAGTGGTGTTGAGCATGTTCTCATATATTTGTTGGTCATTATATGTCTTCTTTTGAGAAATATATTCATTTCTTCAACCCATTAAGTGGGTTGCTTTTTTACTTTGTTGCTAGTTTACTTGTGTTGCAGAAGCTTTTTAGTTTTATTCAATCCTATTTTTCTGTTTTTGCTTTTGTTGCTTGTGATTTTGGTGTTATAAACAAAATATTATTGCCCAGGCTATTGTCAAGAAGCTCTTTCCCTGTTTTTTTTGCCCCTAGTATTTTTACCATTTGAAGTTTTATGTTTAAATCTTTAATCCATTTGAGTTGATTTTTGTGTATAGTTCCACATTTATTCTTCTTTGTGTGGATATCCAGTTTTTCTGTTCATCTTTAATGTTAAGACAATAGAGTTGTCTTTTAAAGGGTAAGTCAGACTATATACATTTGTACTTGGAATACTTCAGTGGCTAAATTCATACCATGCATTACCAGGCCTTCCTTGTAATAATTTGGTCCTCTCCTCTCCCCTTCTTCTACTTTGAATTCATTTTTTACTGTTCTTTCTCTTGCTTAATCCCTTCTAGTCACATTGACACAAGGTATTTTTCCACCATAGGGCCTTTCTACTTGCTAAAATTCTCTGTCACTTCTATTAAGTTTTTACTCAGAAGTTGCCCTCCAGAAAGGACTTTTCTAGCCATCCTATGTAACCCCTTTTCCTAATTTATTATTTTTCTTTAGCATTTATCAGTATCTCATAGGCCATACTTTTTAACTTACTTATATTGCTTATTATCTGCATTCCCCAGACTTTGTTGGACAGAATTTTTTTGTCTAATATTGTACCCCTAATGACTCATCAACGCTTTAGTCATGGTATCCCATCTTTAAGAAATTACTCACAAATAACGCATTCCACCAAAAGAAAATAAAATCATCAGCTTGTTAAGGCAGTATGCTAAAACATTTCAGTTCCTCAGAAATACAATTATTATATTTCTGCTTAAAATTTAACAAATACAAGGATTTAAGAAAATGAATACTCAAAAAAATGAGAACTCATTCATACTGGTTAGTGGGTAACTGCTTTGGAAAACTATGTAAGAACAGTTAAAAGTCTATATAAATGAATACATCTTAGGAATCGGCTGCTTGGAATTTATCCTAAAGTGAGTAATTGCAGTGTTATTGGTGCAAGCATGTTATTTCAGCATAGTTGATAATAGTAAAAAACTGAAAGATGAATGCCCCAAAATGAGAGAGTATCTAAGCTCTGGTGCAAAGTTTTAGTGGAATACTGTGTAGCTATTAAAAAAGTATATCATTGATAAATTTGTCATGGAAACATGTTTTATTATATATTAAGTAAAAATAGGACGCCAAATAGTACCTATATTATTATTCCACTCCTCACTGACTCTCTTTTAGAGTATAAATGCGTAGAAAAATATCTGGATATCAAAATGTTATGATTATTATTTTGAGGTTGTGAGATGATTTGTTTAAGACAGTTTTATTTCTCTGTTCATTTGTTTTATCAAGTTTTCTTCAGTGAAGAGCTGATAATGAGTAGCAAACTCAACCTAGACAGTTCTTGTTATCCCTCTTGCTTGTTTGCTTTCTTTTTAAAAATATATTTAAAAATATTTTTTGAGAGTCTAAACTTTGCCAGTTTTTCTTCTAGGTTGGGGATAGTAGTAAACAAAACGGGTAGAGTTCCTTTTCTCATGGCGCTTTATATACCAGCTTATGAGACAAAATTAAGAAATAGTAAATAGAAAATCATCTGATAATATTATTGTAAGATTTTAGTTCCCCCCAAATAAATCGATTGATTCAAACTATTACCAATGAAACATCCAGCAGAATTTTTTATAAAATTTGTCAAAATGACTCTAAGGTTTATGTGAAAAAATAAATAAGAAAAAAAGTCATAAGTAAGAATAAAGTTGGAAAACTTTTATTATCAAATACCAAGACTTATTCTAAGGTGGTAATAAGAGAGTGAAGTATTTTCACAATGATAGATAGACCAATGAAACAGTAGAGTTCAGAAATAAATTCATATTGGTATATGGCAAAGGTGTCACGTTAGTGCTATAGGGGAAAAAGGATCCTCTTCTCAATAAACAGGGCCAGGTCAGTTGTATATCAATATAGAAAATCAATACACAGAAATCAGCTTTTGTGCAAACCAAAGCCATAACATTCCTGAAAGATAACATAGGAGAATATCTTTATGAGTTTGGAATAGATCAAGATTTCTTAAACCACGCACTAACCAAAAAGGGAAGTGTTGTAAATTAGACATTAAGATAGAGAAATTATGTTCAGAGGCCACTATTAAAACAGTGAAAAGGCAAGTCACAGAGTAGGGGTATGTAGCTGAGATTCATGACTGAACGAACTATGGAAAAATGTCTACATATCAGCAAGAAAGGGGTGTTTAAAAAAAACGGACAGGCATTTTATGCATGAATACACAAAGATTATATAAGAGTATATGAAACGGTGTGTTGCCTTTTTGGTAATAAGAAAAATACAAATCAAAACTACAGTGGGATAATAGTTCACCCCCATCGAAATGGTTGACATTAAACAATTTCAAAGTACCAAGAATTAGGTATGTTGTGAAAGTTAGTGGGAATGTAATTGGTTCAACTATTTTTGTTTTTAGTATGACCAAGTGTTTTGGTTTGTTTTACTGTTTTACAATCTAGTTTAACATATGCACTACATTTGATAATTCTGTCCCTCCAGCTTAGTGAGTTATAAGTGACATAGAGCATTGTATTAGTTTAAGATGTACACCATGATTTATGTACATATGCAAATAATTACCAAAATAAGTTTAGTTAACATCCATGACTTTACATATTGTAGTTATAACTTTTTTCTTCCATGAGAACTTTTAAGAACATCTTTCTTAGTAACTTTTAAATATATAATACAGTATTGTTAACTATAGTCATTATGCTATACATTAAATTCCCAGAGCTTATCACTGAAGTTTATCTTTCCCTAGCACCTGTCTTGGTCCTATCCTCTTCTCCTTTGACCAGTTTCAGGATTCCTTCCTTGTTAATTATTCCATATGTAGTTGTAGATTTGTTATGTCTGTTATTGTTATTTATATCTTTTACATTGTGTATTCCCCTTGGGCAACCCACCACCAATTCACCCGTGACCCATCACCATGGTTCCTTGTGCACTTTTCTACCCCATTTTGAGCCCTTATCCTCCCTCTCCCTCTCTGGGTGTCTCTCTTATACTTGGTTCCCCTATATCCCTGTTATAAGTGAAACCATTTGATATTTTTCTCTTTCTTTCTTGGTTACTTTGCTGACCATGATCCCTTCTAGTTCCATCTCTGTTACTGTGAATTGCATGTGTTTATCATTTGTGAATGCTGAGTAGTATTCCATAGTTGTCACTCTCTAACTTCTATACTTATCACTTGTATTTTCTTGTCTGATACCATCCCCACTAGACAGTTTAAGGATAGGGAATTTGTTTTTTTCTCTGTTATATTCCAGTCTCCTAGGAAACTGATCTTCAATAAGTGCTCCATAAATATGTGTTGAATAAATAAATGAATGTAATGTTTTTGTTATATGGAAGAAAGTTATGGTAAGAAATATTTTGAAAAAAATGCCACTAGAAAAAATAGTGCACGGGAGATAAATGCCATATTTTATACATACAATTTTAATATCAGGAGAAATTTACAACAGATAATTAAAGCATTTCAATTTTTCCTATGTTCCTTTAAGGTTTCCAGATATTCTTTACAGAAGAAAGTGAGTGAAATGGTAAGGAAATTGCAAAATGTATACCCCCAGATTAGTACATAATGTGCATAGTATTTTTGTCAATATAAATGTGACATTTATGGTTAAAAAAAAATGGTTGAAACTGGATATTAAAATTCTCTTTAAAGAACTGAGGTATAGTTTCAAGTGTAACTTAATTATTTCACAAATTTATTTCCAGAGTAATTAATATTTACATATTAAAAATAAATTTCAGTTCCAAAATTTTGGTAAAGATTGTATATTAAATTAAAACAACAAAGAAACAAAAAGAACAAAACTCTAAAACCTCTTATTTTAATATCTTTTCTAGGTATTTATTATAGTTATTAATTATAGCCTAAAAACATGAAATAATATATTTGAGTACTAGGGATAGGGTAGTCATCCTTTATCATCAACAAGTGTTTATTTTTTGTGAATATCTCTTTTATAGTATGCTGAAATTTTTAACTTGCATGTTTAGAGCATGGCATTTTATGGAGTATTTGCTTTGATGTTCTCTTTGTCTATCCTTGTTTGATTCAGAATGTTTTTTTTGCATTTTTGAACAAAATTTTCCTGTATTAACTTAAATCATCAGAGGGCTTCTTGGGTGGGCTTACACTATTTCAGTCTTCTTTCTTTGGGATAAGGCAAGTAAAATTAACTTATGAGTAAGGTTTATATATTATGCATATGTGAGTATCAAGAAATGAGATCACTCCTTTTAATATTAATACAAAAGCATAAAGTATTTTACTTTTTGAAATTGTTTTGGTGTGTTAGAAAGTGAAAGAGACATAGAAAGATTGCTAAGCATGACTGAATAAAAGATGTTAAATTCTATCACTGTTCAACTGGAAAGAATAAAGATAATATTGTCAGACTATTTTAAACTATGATTTTAATTAAGAAGCTGAAAAACTGGATTCTGGTTTGAGCTTTAAGTACCATGACATTTGTACTGAAAGTCATCTTCAACGCTACAGTGGTTTTACACAAAATATAGTGAAATTGAATAATGTGCCCTTTCACCTGGGAGATAAGGCTACAAGTTAAAGATCAAAGGCAACATAAAATGTGTTTTATTTTATTCCACTTTAAAATTTCATCAAAGAGATACATATAATCTTTTAAAAAAACATGGAAACATGCAGTATACTTACAGTAGTTTTGATCATGTCGAAGCATTTTATTATTGTGAATTACAGCCTCTTAAGAATCTACTAAAATGATGTTTGAGTTATAGTTACATTATTTTTTTCTGACAGTTCACACCATTAAATCACTTTGCATTAAAATAATTTTATATTTTGACATGTACATTTTAATGCCAATTCTGATAGAATATTTGTTTTAGATAGCTGGTTCGAATGTTAAGAATCTTTTTTCTAGATATTCTCATTTTATTCATATATAATTGAGATGTCCTTTTCTTTATTACGGTATACAGTATATGTATATCACTCTATATTGTTCAGTAATTCAGTTAATCTTATTTTATTAAAACTAGTGTGTTATTTTCTTATATTTGATTTTGTGGGCAAGACAGGAAATAAGATGACCAGTAGTGTCAAGGCAGGGCTTTGGGGAGCACAATAAAGTTGTGTCCTAAAAGAAGTGATGTTAAAAATGATACTAAGAAATTTTAAAAGAAGTTCATGATCTCTAATAGGTGAGCCTACAAGTACTGGTTAATTATTGTCTTTGGGAATTCAGTTAGCTGTATTGTAGAGGTGGTGATATGTCCCTAGATAATTTGACACACTTACGTATTGAAAAATTCATTTATCTCTGAAAGTCCTCAGACCGTCCCAAATTATTAATCCCATTGATTGTTACCAGTAAGAAGAATGCAACAAAACATATAAAAATAAACTGTTACTGTAACTTCATCATTGATGAAAATCTTTCTTGTTGTGTTTAGTGATTACTGTGTTGTGTAACTGAGTGACTAATAGAGCTAAATGAATGAAATAGAAAATTATCCAACCATCTCTTACTTACATTTTGTATCTTTTTTTGTATGTCACTTTCTTCTAAATAAAAGACTTTATAGGAGCTATTCATCTTTATTTATTAAATCAAAGTTTCTATATTGAAGGCTTGGATTTGATTCAGAATTACATATTTTCTTTCACAGTAGAATATTTTTAGACTGAAGATTTGTCTAGAAATCATTTTTGTGATTATGAATATTATATATATATCTGTACATACATACAAATATGTGTAACATGATTGTTTAAGTAGCATATGTCTTATATTTGTGAAGAAAATGGTAAAGCTATTTTAAGAAAGATGCCACAGCAATTTATTTTGGGTTCATATTGAAGAAATTGAAAGGTAGGTCACAATAGTAGAAATGAAGAATATGTGAAATACATTTTTGAACTTTAATTTTCTCCTTAAAATTTACTTATAATGAACTAAGTGTTTTAAGAGAAATGAGTCTTCTAAAGTTTTCAAGCCAGTCTCTGCAAGTAAATAAGAAAAGGGGAAAGGAGCAACTATGCTTTTAATTGGTAAATGTAGAAGATCAATTGTAGTAAATGTAGTTCTAAAAGGTTGTGTGTAAATATTATTTTTAAATCATGCCTGTTAAACTGGATTGTTTTTATTGTTAAATTGTGTAAGTTTTTAAATATATGTTGGATATTAACCCATGTCAGTTATGTAATGTGTAAATATGTTCTTCCATTCAATGGGATGTCATTTTAATCTAATTATTTATTTTTTTCACTGTGTAAACACTTTTAATTTGAGGTAAAACAGGTTATTTCGGCTTTTATTTTCCTTGCTGTAGGCGGTATGTCTCTAAAAATATCTTTATCATTGATGTCATGAAATTTATCATCAATGTTTTCTTCTATATATTTTATCATTGCATGTCTCATATCTAATTCTATAAGAGTGATCCAATTTCATTCTTTTACATGTGACCGTCCATTTTCCCAGCATCATTTATTAAGTAGACTCTTTTTTTCCATTGTATGGTTATCACTTCTTTATCTTGAATTAAGTATTGATATATACATGATTTACTTCTGGATTTTTGATTCTTTCCACTGATCTATATATCTGCCTTATGGCAATATATTATTTTAATGACTGTTCACTTACAGTATAAACTCAGGTAGCATGATACCTCTTGTTTTTCTCATTTCTTCTCAGGATTGCTTTTGCTGTTTGAGGCCTTTTATCGTTTCATAAAATTTTGATATTTTTGTTAAGTTTCTTTGAAGAATATTGCTGGTATTTTTTTGGTGGTTACATTAAATTTATATAGCATTTTTGTTATAATGGTCATTTTGACTATATTGTTTCTCCTCAGCCATGAACGTGGAATGTCTTTTCTATCTCCTTATGTCATAAACTAAATCCTTTAATAATGTCTTATAGTTTTCATTGTCTAATCTCTTCACCTCCTTGGTTATGTTGATTCTTAAATTCTTTTTGAAGTGACTGTGAATGGAATTATTTTCTTAATTTCTTTTTCTTCTTGTTCTTTATTTGTATATAAAAATGCAACTGATTCTTGTATGTTGATTTTGTAACCTGCCACTGATGTGTTATTTCTAATTGCTTTAGGGTTTTTTATATATAATAGACTATCTGTGAATAACGATTTCACTTCTTCCTTTTCGACCTGAGTTCCTTTGATTTCCTGTTGTTGTCTGATTGCTGTAGCTAAAACCACTTATACTAAGTTAAACAGTGGTGATAGTGGACATCCTTGTCTTGTCTGACTTTGAAGGGAAAAGGGAAAATTTCAGTTTTTCACCATAAAGTATTATATTTGCTGTAGGTTTGTGATGTATGTCCTTTATTATGTTGAGATGGGTTCCTTTTATTCCTATCTTGTCTAAAGTTTTATCTTAAATGGTGCTCAGTCTTAACAAGTGCTTTCTCTGCATCCATTGATGTTACCTGACTTTTATCTTTACTTTTGTTGATGTAATTTGTTATATCATTGCTTCCTGGTGATAAATCCAACTTGGTCATGACCTATAATCCTTGTAACATATTGTTAAATTCAATTTGCTAGCATTTTGTTGAAGATTTTTGCATTCATATTTATCAAAACTATTCGTCTATAGTTTTCTTTTTTGTGCTGTCTTTACCTTGTTTTGGTAGGTTAAAATTAAGGTAATGTTGGCTTTGTAAAATGTATTTGGTGACATTCCCTCTTTTTAGATTTTTAGAAATAATTTGAGCAAAGTGAGCGTAAGTTCATCTTCAAAGATTTGATAGAATTCACTTATAAAGCCATCTGGTCCTGGGCTTTGTTTTGGGGAAAATTTTTTAATGCTATTTCAATTTCCATGATTGTGATTGGTTTATTTAACCCTTTGCACTCCGAACCATTCTGGACATTGGCTACCAGCTACTCGACGCTACTTTGCGGCGGAAACGTGCATTTATAGACCCTCGTATTATTTAGTATAATTTTGGAACCAAGTAACGTATTATAATGATATTGGACTTATATGAATTGGGTGACATCGAGGAATATATATTTGCAAAAAAAAAAACCAATATTTTATTGTTTATAATTTTGTACAGTATGGTAAGTTTTATAACACTCCCCAATATGCATTGCAGGCTGATTAGTGCATGTTTGACAGTAATAAGTGGTTTGACGCCTGCCATCAGGTGTTTTCCTGTTAGAACACACAATGCAGTCCCGTTTTCTTTGTCCCACATCGGGAGTATGTAGCTCATTGTTTAATCTGTTGTCCGCAGAAGATGTGGATGGAAGCGTTCTCGATACACGAAAATTTTGATTTAATTTCTTGTGCCATTTCAAGATAAAACTTCAGGGAAACATGCATGTCTCAAAAAGTTGCGTTGAAATAACTCAATTCCCCGTAATCACTAATAAACTGCAATGTCCCCTGAGAGGGGACATCCGAGTGATATGCTAGAATTCCAATATCCCCTGAGAGGGGACAGCGGAGTGCAAAGGGTTAACTTTTTTGTTTCTTCTTGGTTTATTCTTGAGTAAACTATACTATTCTATAAATTTGTCCATTTCTTAAAGGTAATTGAATTTATTGGCGTGTTATTTCATAATAATTGCTTATCCTTTTCTCTCTTCTTTGTTAGCCCTTTACTAATGGCTTACCAATTTAATCTTTTCAAAGAACCAACTCTTAGTTTCATCTCTTTTTTAAAGAATCAACTCTTAGTTGTGGTCTTTTTAATTTCTAATTTATTTTCTGCTCTCTTTTTATTATTTCCTTTCTTCTTCTAAGTCTTGTTTGTTCTTTTTTCAAGTTTCTTTAGGTGTCACATAAAGTTTATTTGTGATTTTTCTTGCTTCTTAATGTGGACATGTATTGCAATTATCTTCCCTCTGAGGATTGCTTTTGCTGCATCTTATAAGTCCTGAGAGCTTGTATTCTCATTTTCAGTAGTCTTGAGGCATTCTGTTACTTGTGCTTTAATTTCCTCTTTAACCCAATAGCTGTTAAGCAGCCTATTGTTTAGTCTCCATGTGTTGATTATTTTTCCCGTGTTTGTTTTTTGTTTTATTTTTTAATAGCTGATATCTAGCTTTCTGGCATTGTGGTCAGAAAAAGTATTTGCTGTGACTTCAATCTTTGTAGTTTTGGGGATACAAGTCGTGTCCCAACATATGTTCTAGTCTTGAAAATATTCCCATATGCACTTGAAAGAAATGTATAAGCAATAGTCTTGGGTATTCTATAGATGTCTGTGAAGCTTATTTGGCTCCATAATATTTCTTTAAAAATTTAAAACTATATTTCTAAATATTATAAAACAAACTCTGCTGGAAGACATAATTGGTTCAAATTGGTACCTGTGTTTTTGACATTTTTTTCTCTAAATTTACTGGGTGGCATAATTATGATGTGCATTATCAAAACACAGGTAATTTTTGACATTAATGAATATATAGTCACTTCACTGCATTAAAAAATGGAATGATGAGTACAATATCTGTTAGCGATATGGAAACATTATAGCATAGAAAGCTATTTACTAAATTCTGTTTCTGTCACTAATAGAGAAAAAAAATGTCTTTCCTAAATTTTGAAAAGAGTTGCTTTAATATTCTCCTCACCTCACTTAGTTTTGTACTGGACTAAACGTTTCTATAAGCAAAACAGTCAGTTGATTTTCTAGAAGAAATTGTTAACAGGGGAAATAGAACTTTAAGTGACATTTATTACAGGTAAAAGATGTGTTTTGACTCCACATAGGTTTAGAAACATCTCCTAGCACTTCGTCTATATGGTATACTTAGTATTACTTGATGACATTAAAAACAATTATTAAAAACAATATATATATTTTTTAATATAATATTTATTTTTGTTATTCGTATCTTTTACATTATTATGTATTCCCCATAAGTTACCACCACCTGTTCACCCGTGGAGCCATCACCATAGTCCTCCGTGCTCCCCTCCTCCCCCCTTTTGAGCCCTCCCTCTCCCCTCCTTCCCTGCTGAATGTTGGTTTCTTATTTGGCTCCCCTATATTCCTCTTATAAGTGAAACCATTCGATATTTTTCTCTTTCTTTCTGGCTTATTTCACTGATTATGATCCCCTCTAGGTCCATCCATGTTGCTGTGAATTGCATGTGTTTGTCTTGTTTGAATGCTGAATAGTATTCCATTGTGTATATGTACCACATCTTCTTGATCCAGTCATCTATTTTTGGGCATTTGGGTTGTTTCCATACCTTAGCTATTGTAAACAGTGCTGCAGTAAACATGCGGGTGCATGTATCCTTTCGGATTAGTGTTTTAGTGTCTTTTGGGTATATTCCCAGTAGTGGTATTGCTGGGTCATATGGAAGTTCCATTTCTAGCAGTTTGAGGAAGCGCCATACAGCTTTCCATAGTGGTTGGATCAATTTGCATTCCCACCAGCAGTGTAGTAGAGTTCCTTTTTCTCCACATCCTCGCCAACATTTGTTGTTGCCTGTTTTATTAATGTGCGCCATTCTCACTGGGGTGAAGTGGTATCTCATTGTGGTTTTAATTTGCATTGCCCTGATTATAAGTGATGTTGAACATTTTTTCATGTACCTGTTGGCCATTTGCTTTTCTTCTTTGGAGAAGTGTCTTTTTAGCTCTTCTGCCCATTTTTTGACTGGATTGTTGGCTTTGTATTTTTTGAGTTGTGTGAGCTCTTTGTAGATTATTGTTATCAGTCCTTTATCGGTTGTGTTGTGTGCAAAGATCTTCTC
>PVIJ01006192.1:0-94891 GCA_004024925.1 Scalopus aquaticus
GCGGTGAGAGGGTTCACCAGAGACAGAGCGGATAGCAGAACAGGCAGATCAGAAATACGCTGCTGAGGGGAGCAGCGGGCGAGGCAGGAGAGGTCTGCCGCGCCATGTGGGATTCTCCCCAGCCGGGCGTCGAACTCGCGTCGCCGCTGCCAACAGCTCCACAGCACAGCGCTTAGCCGCTGCGCCACCGGGGAGGCCCCCTCATCACCTTTTAACTGTGGTGCACCCTTCCCCGCTGGCTCCACGTCTGGAGTGGGGTCCGCACCCGTGCCCCCACTCAGCTCTGGGCAATCCTTGGGGGGACCTGGGAGTCAGGGTGCCTCAGGTGGATTCACCCCAAGGGACGCCCCAGGAACAGGCTGCGCTCTCTGTTTGGGTGCCGGGAGCCGGGAGCTCAGGGAGCTGTGGGCCCACCTCTCCAGCAGAGTGAGCCCCGTTTGGCGCTGGACCGCCGAGCCCCGGCCTTGCCAGCCAGCTGCTTAATCGCCGCGGAATTTATCTCGCTAATAAATTTAATGATCAATTCGTTCTTGTCACACTAGCTCTTCCCCAAATCAATTATAGCAAATTTAAATATAATCACTGGCTCATCCTCACCCACTCCGGGCACAGCCAACAATTCATTCCGCCCCAGAAGGGCCGCCGGGCCTTGGGGCGCACCCTGGACCCAGCGGCCGCTCCCTCCGCACTGGGAGGTGGGCTCTGCGTGCGCTCCGAACCGAGACCCGATTCCCAGGGCCTGGCGCCGTCTCTGCACCGGGGCCGGAAGGGCCAGACCAGGGCCTCCGGCTTCCTGCCAGAAGAGGGTGCCCAGCAGACCCGAGGGCGCAGACCCGAGGGCTCCACCTGGAGTGGGCACCTCCCCGCCCATCCTGCCCCTGCGCCCCAGTGCCCTGCCCGCTCCGCGCTCTCTCCTGGGGGCCAAGGCTCGCTCTGCAGGCCGTGGAGACACGATGCCAGCCCACCAGCCTCCTGCAGCACCCAGCGAGCTCCTGTCCAGCTCCGGCAGAGTGGGGTGCTGCGTGGTGCCCACTGTTAACACCCCAGCTGAGAAGGGCAGAGCGAATGACCAGAATGCCCCCCTAACTGCCCCCAGACAGAGGATCAGCCTAACGATTCCCCAGCACAGCCGAGCAGAGCGCAAGGGGACCACAGGCGGCGGGAAACCGGGAAACGAGGGACCAGGAGCTGGGGTGGAGCAGAAGGGGGTGTGGGGAGGAACTGGCGGCGTGACAGGGGCCCCACTGGGAGCGGGGAGGGGGCGGCACTCAACCAACAACAGCCCAGCGCGACTGAAAAACAGGCAAAGGACTTGACTAGATAATTAATTCTCCAAAGAAGATAGGCAAATGCAGGCAGGTGCCCGGCCCGGGAAGACGCTCACACCGATGGGGCCAGAGCCACAGCCGCAGACAGCACCCCAGAGGAAGGCTGCTCTGGAGCAACAGCAGAACAACTGTCCTCCCTGGGCGCAGGGGTCAGTCTCAGCATGTGGAACTGTCACAGCCCCTAGAGCAGGAGTCCATCCCCAGCCAGGAGCTCCCCACAGGGCGCAGCAGACCTCTCCTGTCTCCCCAGTGCTCCCCACATCAGTGGATTTCAGTAGTTCCGCCTGTTCTGCTCCCCACTCTGTCTCTGGGGAGTCCTCTCATCCCCCTCACCTCTGGCCTGCACCCCAGCTCTTGTGTGCATAAATAAATCTTTAAAAAAACAAAGCAAGAGCAGAACAGAACACAGCATGTGTTGGGGTGTGGCCACACTGGGCCGTGGCACCGGTAGGAACATAAATAGGGCCCCCTCTCGGGGGTCTAACACCCCAAACGGTCCCTAGAGCCCCCCCGGGACTTGGCCCTCTGGTGGCCCGGCGGAGCTGGACCAGGGCTGCCGGGCGCCACTGAGATCCCTCGAGGCAAATACAGGAACCACGACAGCTGCCCACAGAGGAATGTTACTGGGTCTGTGAAAAGAAGAAATCCTGCTGCGGGAGACACGAGGAGCCAGAGAACACGGGCTCAGGGGGGCGCGGGAGGCGGGGCCAAGGCCCCCCCACCCATGAAAATTTCCAGAGATCTGTCAGTTAGCAGGTGGTTAAGAAAAAAGACCTCCCGTCCTTCCTTCCTCCCCCTTTCCTTGGCTTCTTCCTTCCTTTTCCCTCCTCTCCCCTCCTCCCTCCCCTCCTCTCTGCTGCCCAGCTCGAGCCCCGAGCGTCCTCCCCCTTTTCCTCCCTCCTCGCTCCCCCTCCGGCCCGCTCCCGTCCCCTCCCCTCCCCCTCCCGAGGAACCGGCAGGTGCGCGGTGCAGGGAGTCTCGGGGCAGCCATTCCCTGCCCCGCAGCGCCCCAGCGCCCCGGCTTGCAGGTTAACGGCCGCTGCTCGCCCGGCCGGGGGTGGCGGGAGGGGGCGCAGCGCGGTGTGGGCGACGTGGGGGGTGCCTCCCGGGGACGGCCCCCCACCTCGTATCAAAGTCCTGGGCGCGCTGTGTCTCCCTCCATAAAACTAATCCCCGCGGAGGCGCGACCTGCCCGGGAAAGCCGCGGCGTCCCCCACAAGGGCAAACACGGTTTTCGAATTTGGTTTTTATGGCGGGATTAAAGTTTATTTTCCATAATAGGCACCTAATAAAACTCATAAAGCCGGGTCGGGCCTCCAGCTGGTGGCCTGGTTAACACTTTCACTTCGTAAATCACTTTACGATGCGCCAGGTGTGTCCCAGGTGGAGGCCGACGGGAAACAGCCGCGCGCCCCCGCGCCCGGTGCCCTCCGCAGCCCGGCCTGCGGGGCCTGGGTCTCGAGCGGGGCGCGGGGCGGGGTCTTCGCCGCCCCACGCGCCGCCTCCCCTTCTGCGCGCCCGCACCGCCGGCCGGGCCGCGCGGGGTCGGCCTCCAGCCCAGGGACGCCGACCGGAGGCCCGGCCCCGCCCCTCCGCGCCCGCGCGCCGACCCTGCATTCCGGGGGTCGCGCACCTGGCCGCCGGCCCCCGCCCCCCAGTGTACACAAGGTGCCGGACAATGTGTGGCTCCTGGGCCATTGTCCCCCGGCGCTAGGCGCAGGACAAAGGTGCCCCCCAGCCCGCGGCCGGGGTGGGGGGGAGCGGGGGCGCGGTTTACCCAGCTGGGGGGAACAAAGGCGCCGCCTTATCGCGGCGCGGTGGGAACCCGGGAGGGGCTGGGGTCAGGCCGGGGGCGCGGCGGCCCGGGTGGGGGTCTCCGCGCCTCGCTGGCCGTCCCCCTCCAACCACCCCGGGTGCGGTGACCCGTCAGCTTCCGGCGGCGCGGGCCGTCCCCGGCTTTGAAGGGGCTCCTGGAAGGCTCTCCCGGTGCCGGCGGGACTTGCAGGCCGGCGGGGACCCGCTGGAGGCGCGGCGCCCGCGGGAAGGCTCCGCCGCGTCGGCCAGTGTCCCGGAGGAACTCTCCGCCTCCCCCCAAGCCCTCCCCAGCACGAGGCTTCGTGCTCTAACGCGCCCGGGGAAAGGAGGAACAAGGGATGGCGCTTTCGGGGTCAGGGCTGGGGAGAGGCTCTGCCTCCTGGGCCCCACCCGGAGGCCCAGGGCCGAACTGAGGCTTAGCGGCCTCCTGCCAAGTGCGCAGCAGGGGCCCAGGGGGCGGTTCCACTGCCCCCCGACAGCCCCGCAGCGGAAAGGACTCCCTTTCCTGTCTTACCTTGAGCCACCCAGGTTGGTTTGTCCTGGTGATTCATTCATTCCAGGGGCGAGCATGGCTGGATCCCCTCATGCCTGGGACTAGGGCTCCCCGCACAGCCTCCGCACGGCAGACAGCGGTCAGAAGGCCGCCCGCTGGCCCCGGGAGGCTCTGCCCTCTGGGCTCACCCGCGGCGGGGGAAGAACAGCGAACAGCAAACCAGAGGTGCGGGTCACAGGGCAAAGGCGGGTGCGGAGGCCCGTGGGGGCCCCGGAGAAGGGAGGCTGCGTGTGCCGGCGGCCCCCTCTCCCGCCGGCTGTCTGGGCCCCGGGGTGCGCTGGGGTGCCGGGCCTGCCTCCATGGAGCTCTAGGAATCGAGGGGGATGTTTGTCCTGAGCCCAAACAGGACCCAACACTCAGCTGCTGACCTCCTAACCCTCCCGACGGGTGGAGATGCCCGGAGAACAGCCGCGGGGGCAGGTCCGCGGGGGGCGGGCCGCGTGGCTGCTCGAGACAGTCACACACCACGTGTTCATTTTACGCGCACGGTGATTTCACAATTTTAATAATTGACTCAGGTAAGGCTGCTCCAGATGATGAAAAACAGGAACAAAATGCTGAGATCGGGGGCCAGTCGCGAAGTGCGAGGGGCAAGGGGGGTGCTCTTGAGCTCCCTCGAAGCTGTTACCCCTGAGCCCCTCTCCGCCTGGGGGCCTGTGTCCGGCCTGGGCGCAGCCCCGCCCTCCCCCTGTCCACCCCTGCAGGCGGGACGAGCGCCCACTCCCGGGGCAGGGCTGTGCAGGGCCAGGCCAGACTGGGCCCCCGCAGGGGATCCCCCAGCAGCCCTCTAGCCCAGGCCTGGACCTGCGGGTCAGCTCGGGCAGGCCGGGAGGCCTGGGCTGGGGGCTGGTGCGTGGCCTGGGTCCTCAGTGTCCAGAGAAGACCACGCCAAGGACACAGAGAACTGCCTTTGCAGCCAGGTTGGGAAAGCCGGTCCCCAGGGTGCCTAGGAGCCGGGGGGCACTGCGCCCCGCCCCCCTGCCCAGCACGGGTGCCCCATCCTGCAGACAGGGGCGCTGAGCACAGACGTCTGCTCGGGGGACGCGGCGGGCGCACCAGTCTCCGCCTGGAGAGGCCCCTCTGCCTCTGCCCCCCACGGAGACGACAGCTGAGGCCGGTGGGCGGCCCAGGCCTGCCTCTCTGACCAGGCACCTCGGGAGTGCCCTGTGCCGCCCGCGCCAACCCTGGCCTCCAGGGGTGGGGGCAGCCCCCCGGTAGGGAGACCCCACGGGCCGCGGCAGAGACGTGGTTCCCACGCTGGCGCCCAGCCTGCCAGCTGCCATGGTCACGCGGGTCAGGGTGTCCAGGGCCAGGCCCCGTCACAGCAGGCCACCTGGGCTGGGGCCGCAGGCCACAGGCCTGGGCAGCCCCGAGGGCGCGCCAGGACAGGGCCCCTCAGCCTCGCGGCCTCCTTCGCGGCCTCCCGGGGAGCAAGGGGTGGGGGCCCAGGCAGCCGCTTTTTCCTCGTCGCGACACCCCCGGCCAGGCAGGCACACGGGGCCTGCACGGCTGCCCACCGAGGAGCGCGTCCGGCCGACAGGCGCGCGGGTGGACGTCCAGCGCCGGGCTGGGGCACACAGGCCCAGCCCTTGCCTCCCCGGCTCTGGGACCCTCCTGCAGACACAGGGCTCCGGGCTCGGGCCCCTGCAGGTTTGTCTTCTGCCTGGGTGGTGTGCGCCTGCCCCGCGGCCTGGGGCCCTGCAGCTGACCCCGCAGCGGTGAGTCACCGCGGAGGGCGGCTGCCTCGGCTCCGGCTCCGCAGGTGCAGGCAGAACTCAGGCCTGCGCCTGGGTGGGAGCGGGCGGGCGGGGAGGAGCCGGGCCGGCACTCCGACTGGGGGCGGCCCCGGAGCAGAGGCCGGCGCTGCGGCTCTCGCGTGCACGGAGGGGCGGCCCGAGCTGGGGGCCGCCGCAGCTGGGTCCCGGCGGACGCCCGCGCCCTGCACCCCGGCCCAGCAGGCGCTATCTTCATGAAACAAAGTAATTTGCTTTTAATGACGGCCGGTGTTTTCTTTCCCAGCTCTATCTGGGCAGATAACGCGTCAGAGGCTCCCTGGCGGGTCAAACCACCTCGACCTTCACCATCCGAGCACAGAAATAAATGATATTTACTCATAAATGTTACTAAGTCTCCAGCGCCCAGCTGCCTCCTAATCGCAGATGGGGCGATAGTGCTCCCCTTTATCGGCCTCCCGCTCACAGCTAACAAAGCGCTTTTCATCCCCTCAGCGGTGGGAGCCCGAGGCGGCCTGGCTGTTCCCACCGAGGCACGGGGCCCCCGCCGGCCCCCCTGCGGCCCAGGGCTGAGGCGGGGGTGGGGGGCAGACTGCCCCCGCCCCCTCCCCAGGACCGGCTTCATTCCTTGAGACCCGAGGCCTGGCGGACCAGGACGGACCCAAGACCCTCAGGTCCTCAACCCCCCGACCTCTGGTTTTCAGCCCCCCGGTACCCCAGGACCCTGACCCCCAGCCCCGCCAGCCCCCTCATGTTCTGTAAGTCTCTGCCAGGCCCAAGGGCCCCTCCCCGCGGGCGGGCGCGGTTGTTGGGGACGCAGCGGCGAGGGGCCACATGGGCTGCTTCTGCTCTCCCCAGGGCCGGCAGCTCTGCACAGGACAGCAGGGAGGCCCGGGGGTGAGGGGCCTGCGGGGAGGGCCACGGGCCTGAGCGAGGGAGACGGGCTTCTGGGGCCCAGCGCGCCCAGGCGGGGGCAGGGGCGCCAGCCTCCCTGCAAAGACGGCCGTAGCAGTTTCCTGGGGCGCTGTGGCCAAAGCACTGCCTGGCGCCCGCTGGGATAAGACCCTCGCCGCCCCGGCCTGCCGCGGGCATCAGTCGGGCAGAGCAGGTGGTCAGACCGCGGACGCAGGGCCTGCTCAGCGTCAGGCGGGGCTGCCTGGGTTTCTGGAACGTCACCGTCGGCTCTGGGTGGAGGCCATCAGAGGCCCTGGAACAGCTCTCGGCCGGGCCTTCTGGACGCAGGGCCCACTGACGGGCCTGCTGGCGGCCGGGTCGGGCGCGTGCCCTGCCAGAGCCCCTCATCCCGGCAGGTCTCCGCCGAGGATGCCTACGGCACGGCGGCTGGCCGGGGCCCTCCGCTGAGGGCCTGTGGGCTCCCCGCGGGTCTGTGCCCTGAGAACAGTTCACGGCAAAGCGCCAAGTGCCAGCGGCAGCCATGGCCGCAGCCCCAGAGACGCGTGGCCGTCGGGGGACGCCCGGCTGGCAGCCGGGGTGGCGGCCCTCTGGGGAAGCAGCTCTGGCGGGGGCTCTCACCCCTCGGCCGGTCTCCCCCACCCCCTCCTGCCATTTCAGCAAGGGGAATCGCGGGGTGAGACGGTGCCGGAGTGGGGCTCCCGGAAACTGTTTCAGGGGAGCGCGGAGGCGCGGGGCTGGGCCAGGACGTGGCGGGAGGCCGCGGGAATGGCCCAGTCAGGCCCGAGCTGGCCGCACCCACACCCGTCCCAGCAAGCGGAAGAGGACGCTGCTTGGGCTGCGGGCGCGGCCCTAAGGCACCGTGGTGGGCACTGAAGTGGCAGCACGGACGCCGCGCAGGCAAACCCCTCGCTCCTGCTGTGCCCGTGTCCGTGCCGGGTGGCGAGTCAGTGGGCGGCCGGGCAGCTGTGGCGCCGCGCTGGAGGTGGCCTGGTGGCTCAGGCTGCGGGGCCCGGGCAGCGGCCCCACACTCCCCATGTGGAGAGCCGGGGAGGACGGCGCCTCCGCCAGGCCCCAGGAGGCCACACCGTGGCCAGCGCCAGCCTCTGGAGGGGACACCCAGAGAGGCCCGCCCTGCGCCAGGTGGGCAGAAGCCCAGGCGGAGAGCTCCGGTTCTGCGGGCCCTTTCCTGCTTAGGGGGCGGCCCTGGGGTGTCCATTCTCACCCTCGCCCTTTGGGGGTAAAGGCCCAAGGGCGGGGGACCCCCGGGCTCTGCTCCCCGAGGGGTGGGGGCCTGCTGGGTCAGCCAGGCCTGGCCCTGCCCACGCCCGACAGCGGGGCTGACCTGGCCAGTGCCCAGCCCCTGCTCCCCCATGAGCACCACTGTCCACCCAGGCCGGACGCTCCCCTGTGAGATGGGGCTCCCGCCTCGGGAGAGTCTGAGCCGCGACAGGCCTTGTGGGCACAGCGCCCCAAGGCCCCACGCCCCAAAGCTGGCAGCTAGGACATGTCTGGTTGCGGTGTCCGCCCGGGCGCGAGCCCCGCAGCTGCGTGTGCCTGCGGCCCCTCCTGGGCCGGGGAGGCCGCGGCCCCTGGGGCAGCCAGATGGCCTTCCTGGGCCAGGCGGCCCGAGAACTTCCAGCCACGGCGTTCTCTTCAGACCGACTTTAATGAGGCGGCGCCACAGGGCGCCCGGCCCCCTGGAGGCCCCCACGCCCCGCCCACACGGCCGCCCCCTCCTGCGCTATCGCGGGAGGCGTTTCCAGGGCGCCCGCGCAGGCTGCCACCACCGCTCTGCCAGCCCGTGGCCCCGGCGGCCTGAGGCCCATCGGCGGGGCTCAGCGCCCTGCTCCGGGCCTTGCGTCGTCGCCCCGGCGGCCGGAGCAGGCCGGCTCGATGGGCAGCGGCAGGTGCTGGCCTCTCGGGGCCCTCGGGAGACGTGGCGAGCCGGCGCCAGCTACAGCCGCAGGGAGGCCGCCCCCTGCAGGGCCCTGGCTGCCAGCTCCGCCCGCGCCCGCAGCAGGCCCGCGGCCTCGGCGCCCAGGTGCTGTGCCCGCTTCAGCAGGAAGTGGCTGACGAAGAGCTTCAGGCCCTCGCGGAACACGCCCAGCTTGGGGTTGTCGGACACCCTGGAGGGAAGGCAGGTGAGCGAGCGGGCGGGCGGCCCCACGCGGCCCTGGGCCCCCCGGGGAGCCGAAGCGAGGGTACCCCGTCCAGGAGGGAGCTGCCAGCCCAGGGAGGCCGCCGTGGGGTCAGCGCCCCGCGACGGCAGCAGCCCCGCGCTCACACACCGCGGGAGGGGCTGCCCCGCCCCCGGGAATGCACCTTGCAAAGACCAGGGCAAGGTCTTCGGCCTCCGTTTCCGTCAGCAGCTTAAGTAACACTCTCCGGAGGAAGTGCACTCTGGGCTTGTCCAGCTCGCTGAATTCAACCACCTGAGAGTCAGGACGGGAAGGACAGTGCCACCGTCAGCTGCCTCCAGTGCCCCGGAAGCGGCACCAGCCCGTCAGTCGGCGGACGCGCCCCACCGAGGCCCCCCAGCCCCCGCATGCCTGACCCGCTGTGCTCCGGGCGGCCGGAGGGGAAAGGCCCGCGGGTAAGGCAGGACAGGACTCGGGGTGCACTTGCTGCACGCGGTATGAACCGTGACCCCCCATTCCCACTGCTCTGAAAGATCCCATCCCGTACACGAACCTTTAAAACGGAAAGCGGCAAGGACTTCGTCTTCAGCAGGTGGGCGACCAGGTGGACGAGGTTGGAGAAACTAGAGGCCGCCAGGCCCTCCAGGGACCGGAGCTTGTCCCAGATGCTGAACTGGAATGTCATCTGCCCCGCAGGGAGGGAAAGCGACATGTCTGGCGGCTGCGGAGAGGCTGCAGGGCTGCTGGCTGGCGAGACCCCAGGCCCGGGGGCCCTGAGCTGCCCCAGCCACGCCGCTGCAGCCCCCGCCGTGCCCCCAGTCCCCGCTCCAGGCAGGCGCCGGCCGCCGGGGCACAGGGCCCTGCGCTCACCTGGAACCTCCGCTCGTGGCCACAGAGCTTGCCTGCCAGGAAGGCGTAGAAGGGGTTGTAGGTCTTCTCCTGGAGGCAGCAGTCCAGCAGCACGTGGACAATCTCCCGCTCCTGCTGGCCCTTCAGCCCCAGCCTGGAGAGCAGACGCTGCAACTGGTAGGTCGGAGCAGCCCCGGCCCGCCCCCACCCCACCCCACGCCCACCGCCCGGCCAGCGGGAGACCCTGAGTCCTCGGACCGGCCTCCAACCGCTGCCCACCGGCGGGCAGGAGCCGGGTGCCCCGATGCCCTCAGCGGGACGCGCTGGCCCTGGACGAGGGCGGGGGGTACGTGTGCCCTCAGCTCGTGGTGGTAGCGCTCGGTGCGCACGTGGGCGTCCCCATGGGCCGGAGAGCTGCAGGCCCCTCAGAAGCCCCTGCTGGGCCAGAGCCCACAGTGGGCACTGCTTGGAAAAGCCCCTGGGGAGGCACGTGGGAGCGCAGGGCGGGGGGCAGGACTGGGGACGGCAGGGGTGACAGACGTCTGAAGGGGCTGAACCGTGGCCCAGACCACACGGTACTGGAAACCAGCGTGGCTGTGATAAAAAAACGCAAGTCAAAAAAAAAAAGGTGCGTTTACCAGAACCGTAAATTTAACCATCTCCCCGGATTTTACTCAGAGCATGAAACAAGGCGCAGCACTAGCCCGGTCCGCAGAGGCAGCTGCCCTCTGGCCCACGTCCGACCTGCCTCCCCGGGCCCAGCGCCAAGTCACCTGGTCTCCCGGGCCGCGCCGGCCCTGAGCACGGAGCCCCGGCAGGTCAGGGAGCTGGCACGGTGCACCCCGCGTTGTTCGCAGGCCAACACGTGGCGTGGGGACGCTGCGAAGGTCTCCCCACGGCCCGCCCCAACCGCGCGGGCAGCTCTGGCGTGGGGACGTCCCAGCAGGCCGCCCGCCCGGGTGCAGGCGCCTCAGCTCCCGCCGCGCCATCCCCCGGCCTGAACTGCAGGGTCAGCGGGCGCCGGCCGGCGTCCCCAAGACACACCCACTCCCGGCTTCAGCTCCGACCACATCACACCACAGGCCACACTCACCGGAGCAGCTTTTCAAAAGCGTCCAAAAAATCCTCGCTGGTCACGATGGTGCAGAAGACGCTCCTCCTGACGTCCGTGTTCATCCGCTGCCTCCGCGCCAGCTCCAGGACCCGGGCGCTGACCTGAGGGGAGAGGTGCGGGCAGAAGGCCCCAAGGCCCCTGCAGCTCGGAGCCGCGACTGCCGCCTGGACGGGACTGCAGCGCGCAGCAGGCAGCACTCGGGCGTGAAGCGCCCACACCCTCGAGAGTGGCCGCACAGAGACAGCAGCGGGAGGCAAACCAGGGGGCAGCCCTGGCCGGAGGCGCCCAGCGGCGGCTGCGATAAATGGCTGCGTGAAGCCGGCCAGTCCCGGGCAGGGAAGGCCGCGGTGCCGCCCACTCGCAGCAGCGGGCAGGACCCGCGTCTCCTGGGACGGGCCCACAGACACCCCGAAGCCCTCGTCAGGGCCGAAGGGCAGCGGCAGGGCCCCAGCCACGCGAGCCAGGGGCCAACCGCAGGGGCGCCGGGGCTCCTACCGTCCCTGCGGGCTGCTGAGGGCTCTCCTGCCGGCTGCCGTCGATCATCGGGGCCCCAGTCCACGCAGACCCCACGATCCACCAGCGCCCGGTCTGCTCGGCGTGCAGGACGCCGTCCCAGGAGACGCGGAGCTGAGAGTCGGTGCCGGCGCCGCGCACCTGAGGCAGGAGAGGGCGTGAGGCCGCGCCCACCGCAGCCCCCACCAGCCCTGGCGTGGCACACGGCCTGGGCAGAGGGACTTGCCCCGGGGGGAGGGGGAGGGCGGCCAGAGCGCCGGCCGAGGACTGGCGCGCGATGCCCCTGCCACGCGGCCCAGCCGGGGACGCACCAGCGCCCGCTGCAGCTTGCGCAGCCTCTCCACGGGCGCGGGGTCGTAGCCCGGGATCTTGCGCATGTCGTTGTTCTTCAGGGCCAGCATCGTCTCCAGCATGAAGCGGACCTGGCGGAGGAAGAGCCGCCCGCCTGTCTCCACGTGGCCTGGCAGCCGGGCCCTGGGCACACCCCGCGTCAGAGCCCCGGGGGGCCGCGGGCACAGCCCAGAAGCCCGTGGCCCCGTCTGCGCTCACCCCAAGGGCTGATTTTCAGATGGGGTGTTCACAGCCCACGAAGCAACCATCCAGAGTGCGGTCAGGTGGCCCAGCCCGTCCCGGGCTGCACACCCGCCGCAGCAGACTGCCCGGCCCGTGGGTGCCGCCCCGACCCCGGGCACCTGCCAGAAAGGCCCGTTGGCCCTTACGGCTGGGAGCAGACGCCGCCCGAGGGGCCTGCAGCCAAACCGGGCGCCAGGCTGAGGCTCCCCACTGCCCGCCCCCACCCAGGGCCCCCAGAGCCTGCCCAGGCCACCCCACCCGCAGGCCCTGGCCTGGCCCCTCCGCTCACACCAGCCCCGGCCCCCGCCGCCCTGCCCTCCTCCCGCTCTCCGTGGCGCCCGAGCGGAAATGTCACACTCATACCGCCCAGCTGCTGGGAGCCTGCAGGCCTCCGGGGGCTGCCCCCACAAGCGGCCCCCTTGCCTCACCCGTTTCTGGACGGGGAGACGGAGGCCGGCGATGGGCCTCTTCAGTCCTCGCCACCTGGGGGCTGTGTGGCCTCACGGAGCGCCTGGCGCTAGGAACACCGGCTGTGTGTGACGCCCCCGAACAGCCGCGTTCTTGGGAAGAAAACCAGGGGCGCTCAGGAAACGCTGAGAGCCGAGGCAAAGACGACAGGCGTGGGGCGGTCCCCGGAGGCCGCCGGGCGTACCCTGGCCTGGTCCTGGAACCGGGCGCCCGCGCCGGCGGCTCTGGCCTGGGCCTCGGCGATCAGCTCCTTCAGCGACAGCGCGTCGTCCTTCCTCAGCGAGAAGCCCACGTTTCTCAGCACGGCCAGGATGAGCTCGATGTCCTTCTCCTCGAACGTGCCGGCGAGCTTCCGGAGGACGTCGAAGACCAGGCGCGCCTGCACCACACGGAAGCTGTACAGGTGGGCCACGGCGGCCAGCAGGTTCTCGCACTCCTTGCCCGGCCGCCCGCTGCTGTAGGCGTCGTCGAAGCGCCTCACCACCGCCTCCAGGAAGTGCGCGCCCACCTGCAGGGCGAGCGCCGTCACGGGCCTGCCGGCAGGGTGTCCGCCCAGGTCTGGCGAGCGCACACGTGGGGGCAGCGGGGCCCGGCCCACCTGCCAGCTCCCCCGCGAACGATCCGATCCCCCAGGCGGCGTCCCCCGCAGCCACTCTGGCGCTGGCAGGCGGCCGCTGGAGACAAGGGAGGAGCCCGCCGCCGCCTGCGCCCTCTAACCCACGCCCCTCAGGCCCGAGTGGGCGCTGGAGGACTTGGGGCGGGCGCCGGACGAGCCTCCGCCTGGACGGGAAGCCAGAGAGGCGTGTGACCGGCAGGCAGGGCCGGGCTCCAGGGGCCAGGCTGATGGAGCTGGGGTCGGGGCCCTGGCCACGACGCCCCATAACAGGGCCGCGGTGAGGCCCTGCCTCACAAAGCCCCTGCCCTGCCTCACAAAGCCCCTGCGCTGAGGATGCGGCCGTCACCTCCTCCTGCGTGCGCAGACGTGGCTTACGGAAAGTCAAAATCCCGCCGTCGAGAAAAACTCGGGCATGAGATGTGCTCAGGCGCGTCTTCAGCCACACGCACAGAGCCACGGCATCAGAATTTGTCAAAAATCCAAACTCTGTTTAAAGACTTGAAACCGAAACACGACTCAGCGCGGCATCTGGAGGCAGCAGAGGCCTCGCGCCACGGAGGCCGCCCCAGCGCAGGCCGGCACCCTGACCGGTTCCGCGGCGCCGAAGGCTGGGCCTGGGGGGAGCTGGCTCCTCACGGGGGCGGGAAGGGCAAGGAGCCTGCTGCTGCCGCTCCGGGGCTGTGCTCGGTGCCGGGCCGCCCTCCGCAGGTCAGCGGAAGACTTGGGGAGCAGAGGGGCACCAGCTCGCCGGGGCCCTCGGCCCCGTGCTATCCACGGACGCGCAGTCAGCCAGACACAGGCCAGGCCCGGGCGGGCCCCAGAGCCATCGTGGGGCAGGCCCACACTCGTGGCCTGCGCACAGCAGAGCCCGGAAGAGCCCCCCGAGAGCGGGTGTGCGGGGACGCGCCCGGAGACCACCCAGCGCAGGAGGCCACAGCGCGGCCGGCTCCTGCTTGCCCCGGGGCGGCGGCAGCACCGCACTGCGAGCTCTCCAAGCGGCGTCCCCAGGAATCCTCGGTTGCTGTGAGGCCGGGCGGCAGGCGCGGGGATGCCCTAGCACCAGAGCGGGCGGAACACGCCCCCGCATGGCCGCGGGTCAGAGGCCCCGGTGGGAGGGGCTGCCGGGAGGTGCGGCCGAGACCCCGCACACAGGCAGCCACTCTGGGGCGGAGGCACAGAGTCCCCCGAAGCCTCCCTCCGAGGGCGCACCCCAGGCGCCCGGGAGAAGGCGTCAGGCCGGCCCCCAGCGGAGGAGGCCGGCAACAGACTGGGCACCACGCGCTCTCGCCACCCCTCGGCCCACCCACGCCCTCGGCCAAGCACCCAGCCCCTCCCCAGGTCTGCCCACGCCGTGGGGTGGCCCCTCCTCCTGGAAGGCCCCCGCCCACGTGGCCCCCGCGTCCGGGCCATGCACCTCGACGCCCACGTTGTGGTGCAGGACGCTGAGCAGCAGCATGTGCTCCAGCAGCAGCCGGCCGGGCAGGGCCGTGTCCAGCGCGCACGCGCTCAGCAGGGCGGCCGTCAGGGAGTCGCTCACGTCCTTCCGGCTGTGCGCCGTGTACAGCTCCTCCAGCTGCCCGCTGACGGAGGCCATGTTGGGCTCGCTCAGCCTGGGGGGCGAGGGTGGGCGCTGAGGCTGGTGGCAGCAGAGCCACCCGCCGCTGGCGGCCCCCAGAGCCGGGCAGGGCCCCTGCGCCCCCCGGAGGACACAGGGGCGTGCAGGCTCCTGGAGCCATGCCGGGGCGCCCTCGCTGGTCCTGCCACGCGGCCCGGCAGGCGCGGAGGCCCTTTCAGGCTGCAGCGTGGGGGGGAATTCCAGTTTTCCTTGTTTTGCTTTGCTGGCACAGGACGCTTTGCTCCCAGCGCCGGGCGCCCGTGGCTGGGTGGGGCAGCCACACGCAGATCACGCGTCGCGCCTGGCGCCTGTGCCAGCACCGGGGTCCAGGTTGCATAAGGCGAGCGCCAGGACGCTGTGCGGAGCCGCCTTTTGTTTTAATCAAAAAGAAACAAAACGTGAAGGGGGACAGGGCTGGGCGTGACCCCACATCCGTGACCCCCTCTAAATAAAAAGTGAAAAAACGAAAGGGCAGCACGTCGGGGCGCCTGGCAAGACCGAGCCGGCGTCAGAGGCGGGCACCCGAGAGCAGGCGCGGGGCTCCTGCAGAAGCTGCGTCCCAGGTCACCTGGTGGGGCTGACAGCGGCCCCAGCACGTGATTTCCAGCCGCCAGCCCGGTGGACGGGGCGCTGGGAGGAGGGGGCACGCGGGCCGGGGCGCAGAGACAGACACCGGAAGGAGCGCGACAGCCCCGCACGCCTCGTGCCTTAAGGGCACAGACGCGCCTCGCTCCACGTACCTGTTAATCAGGCCTCTGACGCGTCTCTTCAGCCTCTCGAGCTCCTTCTCCTTCTCGGCGTCCACGGCCGCCTCTGCTGGCCTCGCGGGGGCTGGGACACGCGTTTCTCCGTGCTCCCAGAGACCCTGCCGGAAGAAGGGAAGGGACAGCGGCGAGTGGGTGTGCAGCCCCGCCCCCAGACCACCTAGGCCTGCACCCAGGCTCACACCGGGCAGCAGCCGCGTCGGCTCAGGAAGGCGAGCTTCTGGAACAGCTTCACGCATCTGAGCACACGCGGAGGCGCACGACGAAGCCGGCGGCCCAGCCTGCCAGCTCCAGCTCACCGACAGGCCGGGCTCCGGCCACTGGCGCTGGCCAACTCTCCTGCGCACCGAGCGCCCGCCCGAAGGGACAGACACGCATCCCCACCGCGGCGAGGGAGCGTCAGCCTAGCCAGAGAGCACGCGCACACACAGGCGCCCTCCAGACGCCACACTCAGCCAGACGTGTAAGCTGTGAAAGGAAACCCCAGGTCGGGGCTCGAGGAGAGGCGCTGATGGCACCGGGGCTGCCCACAAAGTGCCAGGAGGCAAGGTCCAGGCCAGCCCACGCGGTTCAGGCGGGAAGAGACTCTGGAGGCACCTGGCACAGACAGACACAAACGCAGGATAAACCAGAGAAGGTCCCGCAGGCAGAGGAGGCTGGGTTTAGAGGCAAACGCCGGAACAGTGGGCTGGGAAGGAAAGGCAAGAGGCAGCCGCCACCGCGCTGCGGGAACGCATGGAGGGGCGGGAAGACCCTGCGGCCCTCTGGGGTCCTGACGTGGGGTTCAGGTGACGCTATCCCAGCAGCGCTGTGCTGTCAAGACTCCCTGCAGGAACAGCTGGACAAGGAAGGACCCTGAGGTCAGGGCACCGCATGCCCCAGGGCTACAGCTGGGGGGAAGCCGGGTTTGGAGACTGAGGCAGCAAACAAGATGAAGGAGAGGAGCGGGCGCCTTAGAACCCTGTGGGAGTGGCCGCTGGGCCCAGGACGAAAAGGTTTTGTGACGTCTCCCCCTTTACTCTTCACCGCAAAGCCCACACCACGGAAGTGGGCGGGGTAACCCACCACCCACCCACGCTCGGCCAAGCACCAGCTCTGCGGGCCTCCCGCACTCGCGCCGGCCTCCTACTGGGAGGCACCCAGGGGACGCAGGCGGTTACCTGGGCTGTCGGGTCAGCGTCCGGCGCGGGGTCTTCGCTCTTTTCTCCACCCTCTGCAAAGCGGACTCTCTTCGCGCCGCGTTTCTCCCCGGGGGTCCCTTCGGCTTTCCGGGCCGCGCGCGGGGTCTCGGGCTCCCTCTCCTCCGACGCGCGCTCCGTGTCCGAGGGCTCCTCGCTCGTGCCCGCGCCCTCCTCCCCGCCGTCCTCGGAGTCACTCTCCAAGTCACTCTCGGGGGGCGTCGGGCCGGCGCCGTCGTCCGCGTCCTCGTCCTCGCCGCTGCTGTCGTACAGGCCCGCGCCCCGCCCGGCCTCCAGGGCGCCCAGCACGTAGCCGAGCCCGTCGCGGGCGAAGCCGGGCGGCACCGCGCCGCCGTCCCCCTTCCGAGCGCGCCTGCGGAGGCCGAGGCAGCGCTCCAGCCTGCGGATCTCCCGGTCGTCCTCCTCGTTGGCCGCCAGCAGGGCCCGTTTCCGCGCGGCGGCGGGGCCGGGCCGGGGCCCCCCGGGGGTGTCGGGGCCGCGCCTCCCGCCGCCCGCCCTCCGGGGGCCCGAGGCCTGCGCGGGGCCGGGCTCGGGGCCGGCGGGGTCCGGGTCGGGGTCGGGGCCGGCGGCGTCCGGGTCGGGGTCGGGGCCGGCGTCGGCGGCGTCCGGGTCGGGGTCGGCGGGGTGCGGCCGCCGGCGCGCCTTCCTCAGGCGCCGCTTCTCGCGCCTCAGCGCCCGGCGGTCTCTCCTCCCGCCCGGGCGGCCGCGGGCCCCCGCCCCGCCGCCGGGGGCCCGGGCCTCGCGGGCGGCTTGCACGAAGTCCTCCACCGCCAGCTTCAGCCGCTTCAGGGGCCCCTCTCGGCCGCCCCTGCGCTTCCTGGGCGCTCCACGGGCCCCGCCGCCTCCCCGGCCAGGGGCCGCCGCGCGCGTGGACGCCGCCATGTTGTGGGTGCGCCGGCGCCCGTCTTCCGGCAGGGGCGGGACTTCCGGGCGGGAGCGGCGCGGGCGCGCGGCATCGCCCCCTGCTGGCAGGAGGACGGCGGCGCGGGCTCCGCGGGGACACTGCAAGCGGCGCGGCGCCCTTTGCGGTCATGCTTCCCTGTGCGCACCAGTCTGTCACACTGACCTCAGGCCGCAGATCTGTCCACTTAGAAACAGCGGCCGCCCGGGGGCGGAGGAAAGGGCGTTCCCGGCCACAGCTGCCCGCTGCGCCCCCGCCGGCCGCCCGAGGCTGTGTGGCCTCGCAGGGAGCGCGCCGTGGGGGGCCCGGGGGCGCGTCGCGGGGGTCCACATCCGGGGCCTGCACCCAGGACCTGCTCCCAGCCCGCCGGGTCCGGCCCAGGGTCCGCGCCGCAGTGCAGCGCCCGCTCGCGGGGCGCGCCTTGTCAGCCTCGGACGCGGACGAAGGGCCAGGGCCGGCGCCCGGAAGTCCCCTTCGCCCGTTCCGAGCAAAACGCCTGTTGGAGGGTCATTGGCAGGTTTCCGTGGCAGACGCCCACCGGTAGCCAGTAGGCGGTGGCCACCGGCTGCGCCCTGGAGGGCCCGCGCTGGCCATCGGCCACCCGCCCGCCGGGCTCCGAGACCCGCGCTTGGGCTCGCTGTTTTCGTTTATTTTTATCTTTGGTGGAGGAGACACTTTTTCACAGGAGAATGATTACTGCTTTTTAATGATTTCTAGGTTTTTTGTTATGCTTTCGGACACTGGGGCCTTTTTAATATCTCCCACCTTTTCTCTGGCACTTACGGTTTCAGTTGTGAAGTGCTGGCTTTTGGCCTGCGCTTTATTTTCACTTTAGGAGAGAAGCAGGGCCAGGCAGTTGCTCATGGGTGGGCAGCTTATTGAAAAATGCAATTTTTCTCTACCAGTTTGAAACATTTTTTTTAAAGATTTATTTATTTATGCATACAAGCTGGGGTGCAGGCCAGAGGTGTTGGGGGTGAGAGGACTCCCCAGAGACAGAGTGGGGAGCAGAACAGGCAGATGGAACGGAGCACACTGCTGAGGGGAGCAGCGGGGAGGCAGGAGAGGTCTGCCGCGCCCTGTGGGAAGCTCCCTGGCCGGGGATCGAGCTCGCGCTGCAGTGGCTGTGGACAGCTTCACAGTGCTGAGACTTAACCCTGCGCCCCCAGGGAGGTCCTAGATTTTCCATTTTCTTATGTGAGTGTTACACACTTCTCACTGAATATGTATCCTCACCTATTTGGTCGTTCTGTTTTGCTTTCACCAGACGTGATTTTAATATATCTTTGCCCCTTTGCATCTGAGTTTGGGGGCTCTGGTGTCCCGGATAGCGAACTGGGGGGCTGGCTCCCCTGGAGATTAGCCGCTCAGCGGGGAATGAGCGTTTCAGAGGGTGAAGGCGTGAGGTCTGGGTGTGCAGAGGAAGGGTCTCCCAGCGGTAGCCTCCATTTCTGGGGCACGGTGTCAGGTTGCTGCCTCCCTGAGCTGCCCCTGGAGCCGCTGCCCTCACTTCCCGGGGGCAGGCCCCGCGTCTCGGGTGCCGCACCTCCTTCAGGACTGGGCCTTTGGCTGTTTTTCCAAGCCCTGGACTGCCCAGCCCACTCCCGGCTTCAGGCCTCGGTTCCGGTCCCTGGGCCTGGTGATGGGGGGAGGCTGATGGCTGCATGGACGGGGATGGAATGCCAGGGCCTGAGGCCACGGGTGGGCGGCCTGCGGCCAGCTCACACCGAGGCTGCGTGTGTGCACCTCAGATGCTTGCAGAGGGGGCGGGAGGAGGGCCCGGCCATCGTGTGCGTCCTGCATTTATTCTGGGAGCAGGACGCCCTTGAAATGTCCTAGGTGGAGAAGTGGGTGAGACGGGCGGCTGCTTTGAAGAAGGTCCTGCCCCCCGGGGCTGACGCGGGGTCGGAGCCAACGGGCAGACAGCGGCTATTGCATCAGACACTTGTCCCCCAGCCTGGGAAAAATTGCCGGCTGGGGCTTTGCCTGACAGTTCCTTAAAAATAATAGTGCGGATGATCTATGGTGAGTATTGAAAACACAATTTAAAGTGCGGCCTTGGACCCGCGGCCTCAGCCTGATGGCAGCAGACGCTCTGCGCGGGCGGGTGGGGCCCCCCAGTACTGGCACAACGCTGCAGGCCGGGGCGCAGCGCTCCAGCACCCCCACGTGGGCTGAGGGCGGCCCCCCGCCTTCTCGCTGCTACAAGATAATTCCCGCGCACCCTAAAAGAGAGAGCCTCTCGCCCGGGGCTCAGCCGAGACGCGGCTTTCGCCTTTTCTCGCCGGCACACGGCCGGGGTGCTCCCTCTCGCTTCCCCACGAAGCCCTTTGGGGAGACGCCCGCTGGCTGGGCAGCTGGACGGCGAACAGGCTGGGCGTTTCCGGGGAAGAGGCGGGAATCCCGTGCCATCTGGATTGGAGGCTCTTGGGAATCGTGGCCTCTCTCGATTATCCCGTCCTGTGGTTACTCACACAGAGCCCCTTTTAGCTCTTGGGGGGCCCTCAGTGGACCCCTTGAAAAACCCTTCACTGGTCTCTCTCGTAAGTTGTGACCAGGCTTCTCGGCAGCGACCAGGGAGAGCTCTGCCCCGGCGAGCCCCGACCTCTGCAGACGGGCGCCCTGGGCACCCCGCCCTGAGGGAGGAGGCCGAGGCTGCGCCTGCACGTGGGAGTGAGACGCGTGGGCACGTGCTCCCGGAGAGCAGCCCCGTGGGGCCGGCCCTGCTGGCCGCCAGGCCTGGCCCCGGCACTGAAGCGGGTCGCAGGCTCGGGGCCAGGTCAGCTCGGGCGGGGTGGCTCGGTCCGTCCCTGGCCTGGCTTTGAGGGCGCCTGCGTCTGTCCACCCTGAGGCACGGGAAGGTCACAGCGTCCAACGCTGGCCTGTCCTCCGGGCACCTCCCTGCCCGGGCTGCCGCAGCGGCGCTGACCCAAAGAGCAGCGGGGGAGGGGATAGCGCCTGGCCGCTAAGGGGGACGGAGCCGAGTCCGCGGCGGTCCTGGCCCTTGGGCCCGCTTTTCAGACGCGGGACAGCTCGAGGGTGCGTGCGAGGTCGCCGTCCACGGAGGGGCCCGCCCTGCCAGAGCTGTGCCGCCACCCAACCCACAACCAAGCGTGCCCACTGCCCCGCAGAGCCGGCCGAGCCCCTGCGCGTGCTGCATCTGAAGGGCGGGGGTGGGCTGGGGGACAAATAAAAACGCCCAGAGGGCTGACCTCTGGGCCTGAAGGGTGGGGGCTGCATGCTGGGGCTGGGTGTGGGCGTGGCAGCGAGGCCGGGCCAGGGGTGAGGGCCGTCTCAGCAGGGCAGCCGGGGGTGGGCCAGAGACCCGTGCAGGTCAGGGTCTCTGGAGGCTGGACCCTGGCTCCCCGGGAAGCGTGTGGGGTCTTTCTGGTGCCGGGGACGTGGCTTCCCATGGGCGAGAGGTGGCGAGGACGGACTGACCGGGCCTGCTGCCTGCCTGAGGGCCGCGGGCACCCACGTGGTCACAGAGTGGACGTCCATTCAGGCACGTTGGCGTCCCTGCCCTTCCTCCCTGGCAGCTGGCAGCTGCAGGCTTTTGCCAAGATGAGGGCGTTTTTCTGACCCGATTCTGTGCCCACCAGGCTCGGGGACCCCAGTAAGGTCCCAGCCTCTGCTGGGCAGGTGGGGTCGCCTGCGGCCGGCCCTGGAGACGCAGCCCCCGCTGGGCTGGACTCTGAAAACAAGGCAGGTCTAGTTTTGCATTTCTTGGTTGCTTTTCCGAGGAGATACACAGAAACAAGCTTTCACCTGGGTGACGGGCGCGCGCTGGCGTGGCCGTGGGGCACGGGGTCAGCCGCCTGTGCCCGGCGAGGGGCTGCAGGAGCCCCACCTCCACGGCGCTTCCGGAGCTATTTCTGGCAGGGCAGCCCCCAGACAGGAACTGGCCACGGCGAGGTTTTACGGCCTCTATAGATCCAGAGCGCGACGCCGCGGAAGCCGGGGCCTCTCCTCATTAGCGGGGCGGCTGTTTGGCGCGGCCGCAGCTGAAGCTCCGGATGGCTCTTCGTGGCTGGCGAGCGCCTCGGGGGCGGCGGCCCCCGCGAGCCGGCTGAAAACACCGGCAGCTCACTAGCGGAGTGGCTGAGGCGCCCCCGGGCCCCGGGAGCCGCAGAGCCGCCTTTCGGGGCAGAGGAGGGCGCCCTCACCACGTTCCTCTGGGAAGCCTCACACGAAACCAGGCGCGTGGGGCCCGTCGGTGGCCTCCGTGGGCACGGCAAGCGTCGGTGTGGCTGGACCTCGGGACAGGCTGTGGGCCCCGGCCAGGGGCTCTCGGGCTCTTACTCGAACCTCCAGGTGCCTTTTGGAAGGCGCCGCGCTGGCGCCTGCAGGCGGGCAGTGCACTCGGGCCTGGAGGGCTGGGCCGTGGGCCCCTCCTGCGGCCGGCCGGAGGCGGCCACACCCACCCTGGTCAGGAAGGAGCCCGGGAGCCGGCGCTGAGGCCCGCGCAGGGAGCACTGGGAGGGCCCTTCAGGCCGTCTCTCCCACGCGCTGCTTTTTTTTAAAGATTTATTTATTCAAGCACACAAGAGCTGGGGTGCAGGCCAGAGGTGCGAGGAGTGAGAGGACTCCCCAGAGATAATGGGGAGCAGAACAGGCGGATCCACTGCTGAGGGGGCAGCGGGGAGACAGGAGGGGTCTGCTGCGCCCTGTGGGGAGCTCCCCGGCCGGAGATCGAACTCGTGCTGCACTGGCTGCGACAGCTCCACAGGCTGAGACTGACCCCTGTGCCCCCAGGGAGGCCCCCCACGTGTTATTTTTATCGCAGTGACCAGTTCATCCCAATGTAGACTCAGGGTTCAGGCTCCGGCCTTTCAATAGTGCCCCCCAACACCCACCACCCAGTCCCCACGGTCTGTGCCCCCCGCCTGTCCCTCCTGCAGGGTGCCCGGGGGGCTCCTGAGTGCCGGAGCCCTCCCCGCCCCAGCCTCCCCCGTCTTCAGCCTGGGGCTCACCCCAGGTGGTGCTCCGTGCGCCTGTGGGCCTGTGGGCTGTTTGCTGCGGCTCGGAGCCCTGGGTCGGTGCGGGAACAGAGCTGCCGGGTCGCGGGTAAGAGCAGAAGGCTTGGCCGGGGGCTGGACTTCGCCCCCATGCCTGGCCGCTCGGCGAGCGCAGCTGAGTCCACGCTGCAGGGGAGACACGAGCCAGGCCGGCCGGACACGCGGTGAATCATCGCGGTGACATCACGGCCGGCCGCGCGGCCTGGTCTCACCCGGCGTCTCCGTATTGTACTTCGCTCACCCCGTATTTTATTTCTGCTCAGGTCACATTCGTCAGCTGGCCACGAGCAATGAGCTTATTTATCTGATGAGTTTGTTTTGGCTGAGCAGTGAGTTGTGACAGAATTATAATAATTCTCCGTTTGGATACATCTCATCACACTCGCGCTTGTCATTTTGAAATGTGGTTGCAGCGCCTGTAAACACTCAGCCTGCGCCGTCGTCCCCCGCTTTTCCCAGTGGTGGTTGCAGGGATATCTGGATTCTATTATTTTGTCCAAATCTCTCCCGTTTGGGTTTTTGGTGACATTCCCACCCTGTGCAGACACACAGGGGCATTCGAAAGCCCCAAAATAAAAAGGGGTGTGGGCACGGGGGGCAGCAGGGTTGGCGGGGTTTTCGGTGCCAGTCCTGGCGCTTCGGCAAGGGGGCACTTGCAGGACGGGGGCTGCCCGCTGCCCACTGTTGGCCACCCCGCCGAGCCCACGAGGAAGCCCCGCATTCGAGTTAAAAGAGAACACTCGTGATTTCAGATAAACTCTTCCCTGCTAATTTTGAGACTTAACCTCACTTCCCCGAAGGTGCTCCTGGCTCAGCCCCGCTGCCCAGGGCGGCCGAGGTGAGCAAGGACTCCACGCAGCGCTGCGTGCTTTTCTGTTGCTTTTTCTTAGTTACCGTTCAAATAACGGATTAGGCTTCCGGACGCGGCCAGGAGCTTGCCAGCCGGAGCCCGCCGTGAGGCGCGCCTGCGCTTCATGGCCCTGGAGTGGAGGCACCGGTGGCGTGGGGAGCCCCAGGGGGGTGGGGCGCTTCGAGCCTCAGCCTCCAGCTTGCAAAACAAGCAGGCGAGGGGCTGCATCGCGCTCCTGGTGCGAAGGCAGGGCAGGACGTGGCCACCAGCCATGGGTGCGGCTCCCGGGGCGCTCCGAGGGGACAGAGGACACCTGGGGCGCAGCGAAGCAGAGGGGCTCCGCGTCTGTGGCCAGACCGAGAGGAAGAGGCCGGCTGTGGGGACCCGGCCTGCAGGGCCTGCCCAGGCGCCCGGGGCCGAAGGGGTCCGGCTCCGCACTTGGGCGTCGCTACCTCGTGATGTTATGTGGCTGGTGATGGGCAGGCAAGAGCCACTGCCCAGCGCACAGAGACACTGCAGACCGAGGCGCGTTCGGCAGTCCTCACTCAGGCAAAACTGCTGCCTGTGCTGCTGGGGGCCTGGCCTCAGACGCCGGACTGGAACGCAGCGGGAGGGGCCCCGGCAGCCCGCGGGTGACCCCCAGGGCTGTGGCCGCAGCCCCGAGGCCCCCGGCCCCCATCCTCGGCCCCTCCCACGCCTCCTGCCCCCCACGCCCCTTACCCCTCATACTCCCTGCCGCCCACACCCCTGGACGGATGGCCCGGGCGGCCGGACAGCCCCTGCCCCCCGGGCTCAGCCACGTCCAGGCCCAGCGCTGAGGCCTCGGCACTGCCACCAACAGTCTCTCCTCAGAAACCAGACGGCAACACAACCAGCTGAGATGGGGCGATGCGAGGAGCAGGCCCTCGAAGGAGGCCAAAAAATGCCTGGGAAGTGTTTGTTCCAATCAGCAGTTTTCACAGCGCCCACAATAAACATTCATCAAGGCAGCGGCGACTGTGAAAACGCCTCCACCTCTCCCACGGCCGGCCAGCCGCCCGCGAATGCTCCTGCGAGGGCGCTGCCTCGGTCGAGAGCGGGATTTATGGGGGGGGGGGGGGCGTTGGCAGGAGGCATCACTGATGGCAAATGGAAGATTCTCCAGACGGTGGAAATCGGAAGTGCTTCTGAAAACCCCTTTCTCACTTGAAAGGGCTATAAATCTAAAAATAATCTTGAATTCACAAGCAATCCTTTTATGCAATAAGTTGATAGCAAATATATTACCGAAGAGACACATAATTACCTTAAAATCTTCCACAGCTCGAAATGTATTGGAGCCTTAAATTATAATTTATTCTTAAGATAGTAAAAATCATAACGGATATTTTTACTATGAACTTTTTTCTTTGAGTTTCGTCTTTTATCCTTAAAAATGTAAAAATGTAGTAGAGCAATTTATCCCACAAAGCTCCAGCCTTTTCTAAAGATATAAAAGCTGATTTTGATGAATAAGAGGCAGGGACATTTTATCATCCCTTTCGTTAAGCAGATCCAGCAACCTCAGACTGTTCCAGCTGGGCAGAGGGCATTTCTACAGCCCCTTCAGCAACACCTGTGCACCCAGGGGCAGCCAGGAGCTGAGAACCCGGCCGGCCCCCTGGCCACGTTGGCATAATTTTTTTAAGCTTTATTTATTTATGCATACGGGCTGGGGTGCAGGCCAGAGGTGTGGGGGGCAGGGAGGTGAGAGGACCCACCAGAGACAGAGTGGGGAGCAGAACAGGCGGATCAACCAAAACACACAGCTGAGGGGAGCAGGGGGAGACAGGAGGGGTCTGCTGTGCCCTGTGGGAAGCTCCCTGGCCGGGGATCGAACTCGTGCTGCAGGGGCTGCGACAGCTTCATAGGCTGAGACTCAACCCCTGCGCCCCCAGGGAGGTCCCATGTTGGCGTTTTGAATTGGGCTGTCTGGAAGGCCCCCCCACACCAGCAAGCATCCCCAGATCTGCGCCACAGCTCCGCCCCCGCGCAGGTGAAGCTGCAGCAGCGGTTGGGCCAGTCCTCCGCTGTGGGCTGCGCTGGGGCTGCCTCGCCCCCGTGTGCCCCTCACCTGCCGGGGAGCTGCCCTGGGCTCCAGTCACACTCACAGGCCCTCGGTGGCTGCCGTAGGCCACAGGAAGCAACACCTCGCTGCAGACAAGAGTTTTGCTCTCGTGGGAGTCTGTGGGAAGGCCAGTCTCAGCCTCAGTTTCCTTCTCTGTACCATAGTTGAGTGCATGAAAAGACTTGGCCTCAGCCCGTTCTCAGTCCAAACAAGCGCATGGCTCAGGAAATAGTGAGGGTAAAGGAAGTAGGATAAAGAGCTTCACGTTTGGCCCAAAACGCCAGTTCTCGCACCCTGTGCCGGCTCCTGGCCGCAGGCCCCAGCCTGGGAGCAGCTGGCCAGGCAGGAGGTGCGGGCAGGAGGTGCCTGCCTGGGCGCCGGCTCCTGGGCTGCTGCTGCCCTCTAGCGCTGGCTTCCGGGAGTGCGGGTGACGGCAGGGCTCCCTCCTCGCGGCTCCGGCCCGGCAGGACAGGGCGGCAGGACAGGGCGCCCCCAGAACTGGGTGGGGCCGGCTGAGACCTCAGGGCCCAGAGGGCCTCTAGGCTCCGCAGGCCAGGCTTGGGCACTCCCAGCAGACCCGTTCAGCCCATAAAATTGAGGGGACGCTATCCCAGATGGCCTCGCAGGGCCAGTGCTTCCCTTGCTGGAGGAGCTTTGGGGACCCACTCTGCCACGCTGCAGAACGGTTTCCGCTCTGGAGTGGGCTGCGGGAAGCTGTGGCTGGGCACGCCCTCCGCCCAGAGCCGGCCGGGACACGCCGCATCCCTGAGGCCGGAACTCAGGCCCGCCCAGCTCACACACAGCTCCTGGAGCGCGGAGCCATCTGTCGAACTGGGCCATTTCTTCCCTGGCTTCGTATATACGTCCCTTGGGTCTCATTTAAGAAACACGCACTTAGGATTCTCTCTGTGCACGCTCGAGCGCTCACACGCACACTCGCACACACCAAGTCTCTTGTCTGGCCTGTGTGTGCGCAGCGCCGACCACGGCTCCCGCGTCCGGGTGCAGGTGGGCCGGGGCGGGCTGGGGCAGAGGCGCCCTCAGAGCGCCTGGGAGCTGCGCCGCTGTCGTCCAGGCGGTGCAAGGCTTGGGCTGCCTGCACACCCCGGCCACTCTCGCGGGGGACATCCCCGGCGCGCTGAGGAAGGGGCAGGGGTCAGCGGCCAGGAGGGGCCAGGCTGGAACGTGGGTGTAGAAGTTAGGGCAGGCCACGGACTCCCTGAGCCCCGCGTCTTCGGCGGTGAAATGGCTGCCCGCACCTGTGGCTGGGTTATTGGGCGGTTGAGTCACAAAGCACACAAAACGCAGACGCCGTGGCTATTCGACAGAACCCCGGTCCCACTGGCCTCTCCCTCGCCCACACATGCAGTTCTTTGTCCAGCAGCGCGGAGGAGTCAGCCAGAGGCGGTCAGCGCGAGGGCAGACGGCCTGCTGCAGACAACCGCACAAGAGAAGTGACGAGCTCGTGGCTGGAGCATGGGGAGGGAGATCAGGAATGCCACACGTGTCCCTTTCTAAATGCCTCTGATTTGGAGAGCGGACCCACAGCTGCTGTAGCGCAGCGCAGGCGGCCTCCAGCCCAGCGTACCGTGGGTGTCCAGCGGAGCAGACTCGGGCGGCCCCGCCTGGGGCCTGTCGGGCTCAGACACTGCACAACAGGGCGGTTTCGCCCTCACCCTTGGGAGCTGGCCGGGTTCCTTATCAGCCGCTGGCAGCGGGCGCTGGCGCCCGAGCCTCCCGCCCTCCCCGGCGTGCTCAGGCATCGCGGTCCAGGAGTGCCGGGGCCCACGAGCTCCCCACGGCTGCCAGAAGTGGTGGCGTCGTGAAAGAAAACGCCAACTTAAAATCGTAAATTCTAAATGAATGTCTCATAAAAATCATTTGAAAGCAATCTGTGGATTTTTCACCTCCTAAGAATTTTTAGAGATGCCAAAAAATCAGAACCAAGAGTAATTCAATGACTTCCTTTTAGCTAAATAAATCCAATCTGAAATTATAAATACCCCTTCAAATTGAATTGTATAGCAAAAAGGCAGAAAAAAGGTACTTAATGCAGAAAGGGGGTGAATTGTTTGCAAATTTGATGGCACCCCAAATGAACGCGGTGCCGGCGCTGCGAGGGACGCAGAGCACACCCCGGGGCGGGGCTGGGAGGCGTGGCGGGCTGCGGGGCAGCTATCTCGGCTACCAGGAGGGAGCCGCAGGCCGAGGCAGCCCAGGCCCCTCACCACGCCCGGGGAGCCGGGCTCCGCCCTGCAGGGTCCCGGCGCCGCGCCTGCAGCCTTCCCTGCCGGGCGGGGTGAGAGCTTCTGCGGCACCTGCCGCCTCCGCAGGACGAGCCGAGCGCGGCGGGCCGGCGCGGAGGCCCCGCCCCGCCCCGCCCCACACCGCCCGGCCCCGCCCCCCGCCCAGCAGCTCCGCGGCGCGCGGCGTGACGCTCGGCGCCTCCGTCTGACGTCGCGCCCGCCCCGCCCCCGGCCCTCAGCGCTAGCGGCTGCGCCCCGGGCGGCGACCGAGCGGCGCGGGCTTCGCGGTCGCGGCCTCTGCTCGTCCCGGGCGGCGGGCGGCCGGCGGGCGATGGTGCGGCGGGGCGCGCGGACGCGGGCGGCGCGGCGGCGGGCATGAGGAGGATGGAAGGGCAGGACGAGGTGTCGGCGCGGGAGCAGCACTTCCACAGCCAAGTGCGGGAGTCCACGGTGAGCCGACGCGCCCGCGACCCGCCCGCGACCCGCCCCGCGCTGCCCCCCGGCTCCACACCTGCGCCCCAGCCCCCTGCGTCCCCTGCCCGCGGCCCTGTCGCCGCTGCCCTCTTCCGCCAGTGCCTGGGCGTGACCCTGGCCCGTGCCCGCCCACCCCTGCCCGCCTGGCCTGGCCCCAGCCCCTGCGGCCCCTGCCGTCCCTTTTCTCCCTGCTCCACTGGCCGCCCGGCCCTCTGCCCTGGACCTGGCCACTCTTGCCCACCCCGACCTCTCCTGCGCACCCCTGCGCCCCCGCTCCGGTCCGCCCCTCTGCTCCGTCCCTCCCCGCGCTGGCCAAGGCTTCCCCTTTGCCCCCAGCCTCGTCTGCCCCCACGCCGCGCCCCTGCGGTCTTGGGCGCCGCAGCCCGCACTCACTGCGGGATGCCGCGTGCCAATTGCACCCACTCGCAGCCCGTGGCCGCACGCCCGCTGCTCCTACTTTGCCGGCTGGGCGCTGCCCCAGGTGCTGGGCCGCGGCCCCCAGTGCTCAGCTCCAGCGCTGCCCCCGCGGCCGCCTGGTGAGAAGCCCAGAGCACCGGGAGGCAGCTTCTGTGGCAGGCCCCCGGCGCCCCGCGGGCCGAGCTGCTGGCCGCTCTGGGCCCGCCTTGCTCCGCCTGCTGCCTCTCCCTTCGCGGCCTCCAGGGCCTCGCACTTGTTTTCGCGTCTGTGCCCGGTGTGCTGCTTTCCTGTCTTCGTGATTGCCCTTCTCCCCACTGCTCTCAGATTTAGTCACACGCTTGGCTGCAGATGAAGAAAAACCACTTCAGAACCCCCCGATGTGTGGAGTTATAGCCTGGAAACTGGAGCCCGCACTGCGAGGCCCCACCTTGCTGGGCGCGGAGACGAGGCCTGGAGACGAGGCCCGGTGGCGCGTCCATCCCGGCCCCACCCTGGCTGCTCATGCCAGAGCAGGGGCTTTCTGCGGCGGCCCACGCTGCCCACCCCATCAGGGGAAGCAGGACAGACCTGTGCCCTGGGCCCGCCTCCACTCTGGGGGAGCCGGGTCCGGCTTCGGGGCGTCTTTGAACCGGGCCGCGGGGGCCTCACAGCGTATTCCTTCCCTCCCTGCGGGCCCTCCCTGTCTGAGTCCCGCTCTGCCGCCGGGCACTTTCACTGTGGCTGGTGCTCCGGCCGTCCGGGTTTGGGCTGACTGTCCGGCTCTTGGTGGCCGTGTGTGTCCGGCTTCCTATCGGGAGAGGACCAGGGCGAGGCCCGCCAGCAGCCAGCGGGGCCCTCCCACTGTGCGCCTTGCGCAGGGGCAGGGGGCTTCCGGACTGCCCGCGGTGGGCTGGCCTTCTGTCACTGGCGCAGCTGAGCCCGCTCGAGGTTTGCCTTGGGGAGGTCATTTGAGAAGTGCCTCCAGGTCTCCCTCCTGCTTTAAAGTTACCGTTGACTTCCGGGAGGCCTTCCCCGTGAGCCCCACCCCGGCCGGTGTGCGTGCATCCCGCCCGGAGGCCTCTTTGCTCACTCAATACCTTCTCGTGAGCAGAAATTCTTAGTTTTAAAATAGCCGAGTTTATCGATTGTTTTCTTTTGTCATCAGCTCTTAATGGCCTATTTTAAGACCCTTCGCTTACTCCGAGGCCGTGAGGGCGTTCTTTTGCTTTTCCCAGGCCAAGCGTCTTATTGATTCGCTCTGCCCGTCAGTCCTGCGGTGGTCTGGGGTTTGTGCTGTGAGCCTTCTGGGGGCGTCGCGCTTTCCCAGTGCAGCCAGCCCCGTAGCGCCACCTGCGCCGCCCTCTGCGGGGCTCTGGCCGTGCCCGGTCCTGCTTGCGCCTGGGCTGAGTGCGGGTTGACAGCTGCCCTGTCGCTTGGGTTGAGGGGCGCCCTGCACTGTAGTTGTCCGGAGCCTTATCACCTTTGTCTGCCCCCCCGGGAAGTAACCCAGGGCTCCTCAGTGCCACCCCCACCCCCAGCGCACCCCTGGGTGCCGGCGCCTGCCCTTAGCGGCTGCAGCCCTGGGATGAGTGAGTTTCCGGCCCTTCCTGGTCAGTCACGTCCCTGGTGGTTGGCAGCGCGGGATTTCCGCATTTCCCCTCTCTGCTAATCATTCAACTCTTTTTGGTCGCACCGTGTCGTGTGTGGGTTTGTTTCACTTCTTTCCCTGTGACAAGCTCTACCTGCCCCGCAGTCTGCCCCGGTGTCTCCCTCTGGAGCCCCTCGAAGCTCTGCTCCAGGAGTCAGCGCCCCCCTAGGCTGGGCCAGGCTCCAGACGGGACCCATCTCTTGATTGCAGCCCAGAAGTTTCAAATGTTCTGGGTCTCATTTATGGGGAACACTCCGGTCACGTGCGTCTTTCTGCCCTTCCGAGAGGCCACGCCCACCTGGGGTCGCAGAGGTGCCTGCGCTTCTTCAGGGTGTTCGTGTGGGCCGTCGGCTTAGTCTACGGTGTCTGGTGCCGCAAGGCCTGTGCTTCTGCGTGGGGTGTCCCCGCTGGAGGGGCTGCTGCTGCCCTGCAGTGTGGGCCCCTCCCCGGGCCTCCATGAGACAGAGGCCGCTGAGCCTGGGCCCGCGCCGTCCGCGTGTCCGGCTCACCTCTGGGCCACTGCGGCGGGAGGCAGGAGCCGCAGCTGTGCCGTGCCCGCGCCTGTTGCGGTCCCTCGCGTTCCCGTGGGAGTCAGGACTGGCGGGCGGTGTCTGCAGCCGCGAGGGTGTCGGCCAGGCCGCTGCGGAGCAGGGAGGCCGCCGCGCGGGGGCCTGTCCCAAGCTCGAGCACTGCTGGCCCAGAGCGCCCGCACGTCTAGCCGGTCACCGCACTCGGCAGTGTCCTGGGGCCGCTGAAGGCCACGTGTTGTTCCTTTGCTGGCAGTCTTAGTGTCTTGTTCCTTTCCATGCCTTTGCTTTAGGTTGCTCACGGCCAGTTCGTAGGAGATCAGACGTATTCTTTGGTTTTTATTCAGGAGGAGCGACGATGTCTTTGATTTTATTTTGGTGTGTGGAGGTAGCTCAGGAGGTCCCATTTTCTCATAAAACCTTTTTTCTTTAATTAATTTTCTTTAGTTTAATTAATTCACCAGTCGTTGGCCCTCCCCCTTCGTGGCCCATGGGAAGGGCCCTCCCGCCAGCCAGGCGTGGGGGAGGTCGCTGCGGCCTTCCGGAGCCGGGGTGTGTGGACCAGCCCCCGATTTCTGTGGGTAGAGCCCAGCGTGGCTGCTGGACGGCCCCGGCAGACCATGGTCAGCTGCAGGCCGCTCCGTGAGCAGCGTCCAAGGCCACGCCCAGACTGCCGCCGCGCTCCCTGCAGGTCGGAGCCGGGGCCTGGGCGTCCTCTCCGCGCGGTCGCCGTGCCCTCGGGGCTGTCCGCACTCGCGCCCACTTCCCAGGCGGGCTGTTCTCGCGTTAGTGAGCTCTGAGGGTGCTTGTGCGTCTGGGTGTGAGTCCTGTGTCAGCTGCGTGTTTGCCGGCCCATGGCTTGTCTTTCTCTTCCTAGAGTCTTGGCCGACAGACCTCTACGCCGCAGCAGTCGGTGTGTCACTGAATGGCCCCCGTTGCATCTAGAGTTACTCCCAAACTTACCGTCCCAGGTTATTGCCCTTTGCTCTTTGTTAGAAGTTTAATAGTTTTGTGTTTTACTTTTTAAAACTTTAAGTCATTTTGTACAAGACGGGCCTGTGTCTCCATTCATTTTCTTAAACCAAGAAAAAAATCTAAAAATTTGAATCAATTAATTACCATAGGAGAGACTGGAAAATAATCCATCATTTCATAAGATATTAGGATCAGATGGGCTCACAGCTGAGTTCTCTGTCAACTTTCGAAACAGAATGTCCTAAGGTTCTCCAAAGTAACCCGTGCCTAAGAAGAGAAGCTCCTAGTTTCATCTTATGAATAAAATCTGTGTTAAAAAGGAAACTTTAAAATAGTCTCTTTATAGACACCTATAGAAACCGAGGTCAGCATAGCACAGTGCGACCGTCCGTCGGGCCAGCGACTGGCTGGCGGCCGGATCCGCCGGGACCAGTGCGCCAGGCGGTTCGCCCCGAGAGGCGGGAGGCCTGTCACTGCGGCAAGCGACAAGGACAGTGGCCGTGCCGACGAGTGCCGAGTGCCGACAGAACTGAGCGCTCGCTCCTGCCGAGGCTGCTGAGGCGCTGGGTGCGGCGCGGCCCGATCGTGCTTGCTGAAGACCAGCAGAGGGCACTGCGGCAAGTTTGGGAGGGCAGACCGCTCCACAAGCCGAGGACGGGGACGGTCGCCCGCGCTCTCGCTGCCGGGCCTTCTTGTCGGGTTGGGTTCCAGAGAAGAGAAAGTTAATGTTATTACTGCTGGAAAAGAAGAAAATGATCTCTTAACTAGTGAAATGATCGTTGAACTAGAAAAAAACATTCTCAAGTTAAGAGGGAGCTTAGTAAACTCGCTGGAAACAAGGAGGGTCCACAGCACAAGAAAGTGCACAGGTGAGGCCCCCGCGCTCGAGTCGCCCGGCGCCCGAGGCACTGCGCGTGCCCAGGCTGGCACACGCCCGTGGTGCAGCTGCGCGTGACGCGGCCCTAAACGTCACGTGGAAGAATAAGTGCCTGCGTTTTGGCCTTAAAAATAAAAAGCCCGAAACTGGCCTAGGGAATTAAGAAAGCTGGAACTCCGGAGAGCGTCGCCTTCCCAGGAGGCTGGGAGCCGTGCCGCCGCCGCCGTCGACAGTGTGTGTCGCTGTGAGAGAAGCGCCCCGGACAGGAGCGCAGCGGAGAGACCCGTCGTGCATGCGGAAGTCGCGCCCGGCTGGGTTAAGACTCAAATGCTAGGGGCCTCCCTGGTGGCCGGCGGATGGGCGCTGCGCTGCGGGGCTGTCGGCCGCGAGCGATGCCGGCTCTGCGCCCGGCCAGGGAGAGTCCCACATGGCGCGGCAGACCCTCCTGCCTGCCCGCTGCCCCCTCAGCAGTGTATTTCTGATCTGCCTGTTCTGCTCCCCGCTCTGTCTCTGGCGGACCCTCTCGCTGCCCCGCAACTCTGGCCTGTACCCCAGCTTGTATACATAAATAAATAAAATTCTTTAAAAAAAAAAGACTCAAATGTTAAAAAACAAGGAAATAAAAAGGGCCGCGAGGGCGCAGGGCGGAGCCTCGGCTGGACGGCGCTCTCAGCGCCCAGGCGCGCCCTGCGGCTGTGAGGACCTGGCGAGCCCGGGTGGGGCGGGTGCGCAGCGGGACGGAGGAGAGCGAGGGCCGTGTTTGCACGGCGGCCAGGGCCAGGGCCGGCGTCTGGCGCAGGGCGCCCGCGGCGGCTTCCTCGTCTTCACCCTCTCACCTTCTGAGCGAGCCAGTCCCAGCAGTGGGGTTTTGGCTCTGCTTGGGCAAAAGAACGACACCGTTGTAAGTGGGGATGAAATGCGGTGTCACGCCGGCCTGGGTCTCGCGGGGCCTCCTCCGGGGCCGGCGCCACGTCTCAGGAGGCGGCGGCACCTCGCGGGCCGGGAGGGCCGCTCTGCCCGGCGCCAGGTCACCTTCGCCCCGCCGCCTCGAGAGGGACGGCGGCCGCCGCGGCCACGGGGGGACTTCAGGGCGGGGAGCATCTGTTGGCGGCGCCCTTTGGAATAAATTGGTAAGAAGTAAAGGTGAGTTCCTCGCAGGCGCCGGGATGATAATGCAGAAGAGTAAAATCACAGCGCAGGCGGCGGAAGGTCGAGGCGGAAATACTTCCGGAGTGTGCGAACCCCTCCTGGCAGGAGCCAGGAGCTGGCGGCCGCTTCCCTTTGGGAAGTCAGTGTCTGCTAGTGCCCGTGCTGGGCCCGGAGGGGCGCCCCTGGCACTGCGGAAGGGACCTGGGAGAGCGGCGTCCCGTGCCCCAGCCTGCCGCTTGCCGAGGCCGCCCACGCACCGCCCGCCTGTCTGTCTCCTGTCCTCAGAGGCCGCCGCCACGCTGTCACTTGAGAATGTACGTCGTTTGAAAAGAGTAGCACCGATCTTTCTGCGTTACTGCCTTTCCCCATATCTGCAAACGTTTCTTAGCCTTGTGGTTCTCAGCTGGGTGACAGTGCTCCCCAGGAGACAGGTGGCAGTGTCATAACTAGGGGCTCCCGGGGCCGAGGACAGAGATGCTGCGACACCCTGCAACAGGCTGGCAGCCCCGAGGGCCAGGGCTTCTCTGACTGGTGTTAGCAGTGCCGCGGCTAGGAGACTACAGGTTAACTGACCGCTGTTAGCAGGGCCAAGGCTGAGGGACTTCCGGGTTAACTGCCGAGAAAGAGAAGCACAGATAAGCACACACGACTTACAGTCATTCTTATTTTCTTTTGTGAATTGCCACGGGGAATATTAGTACTAATTAGCGGTGTATTGTAATAACCAAATTCCCTTTTTCTTAAAAATATTTGGGGGCACATTAAGAGATTAAAGCCTACGTCATTTCAAACTTAATGCTAAAACACTCTGTTCATTATGACCTCACCCCAGTGGGTCTTTTTTTAAAGATTAAAATAATTTCATGACCATGTCACCCCCAAACGGTATTTGATATGAAAAGGAAAACAGTTACAGGAAGCCCCACAGTAATTCCTCTGAATTAACTCTGTGGAGAGTGGATATCAGATGGAGGTTTCTAAGCATTTGCCAGATGAATTGAAGGGAAGTCCCCATAGAGAATATTAGTAAAAGAAATTACATTGTGTATGCCGTACCCCAAAAGGGATTTCCAGGTAAATCTAAGACCTTACAAGAAATAAAACCTGAAGGGAGGATGTGGTGACTTCTGGTTTCCAGTCCAGCGTGGAAAGAGCTTGGAAGTCACCGATCCATTCTCCATTCTCACCAGAAACAGCCGAACAAATTGAAAACCAGCAACTCTTCTTAGGCCCATCAGAAGGCTGCGATCGTAGCGATTGTGGGGCCGACTACTGCCCTGGAACTGGAGCAGGCAGGCAGGTGCCAAGAACCTCGCTTACCCGGAGCAGAAGCCTTTAGAGCAGGTAGCCTGCTCCCGCAGCTGGTGCTGATGGGAACACCCAAATTGCAACCAGTTAATATCTGGAAGCAATGGGGACTAACTCCAGAGGTCCAGTCTTAGGGGGCATGCATCCCCTGTCTCTGCCTTTCCTGAGTTTTACCTCCTGGAACTCTACCAGATTCTCAGGGTGAAAGCAAAATCAGGCGGGCCTCCCTGGTGGCAGAGGGGTTAGGGTAGGTCTCAGCACTATCACTACTACAGCCTGAGTTCGATCCCTGCCCAGGGAGCTTCCCACAGGGCGCAGCAGACCTCCTCGCCTCCTCCCCCTGCTCCCCTCAGCAGTGGATTCAGTGGATCCTCCTGTTCTGCTCCCCACTGTCTCTGGGGAGTCCTCTCACCCTTGCACCTCTGGATTACATTACCCAGTTCTACGAAAAAAAAAAAAATAATGAAACCCCTTGTGCTGCTGAGGGGCGGTGTGGGGGGAGGAGTAACCATCTTGGAGTATGCCCAGAGCATTCTGTTCACCTTGACAACGGCCTGCCCTGCAGAGCCAACCCTCCCCATCACAGTCAGGCTTCCTCAGCTCAGTCGGGGATTACAGCTGAAAGAACTGTGAGGTTGTGAGGCAGCCATTCCCCTAATACTGATTCAGACAAAGACATTGCAATAAAGAAAAACGACAGACCAAGAGCTCTTGTGAAGATGCATAATTCTGCAAGAAAATAGCAGAAACTGGAGTTTAACAAGAACACTACACCGTGACCACATGGAGTTTATCCCAAGTATGCAAGAGTGGCACAACATTCGAAAATCACTTACTGTAATCACATCCACAGGTTAAAAGCAGAAATGTGATCTCATCGATAGATGTAGAAGAACCACTTGACAAAATCCAAACACCCATTTGTGATAAAACTTGGTGGACTCTGAGTGGAGGGGAACTTCCTGAACTTGACTAAGAATGTCCACAAGGCGTCTCCAGCTGACCTCATGCTTCATGGTGAGAAACTGGACGCTTTCCCACTAGGAGAAGGAACAGGCGTTCCTAATGTCCCTTCTAACCGCTGCTTTTTTTTTTCCTTTTTCTGTCCGGTTTTTATTGTTTGGTGGCAGGGTGCCCAACATAGAACGTGATTGCAAACATTCAATTGTGCCCAAGAGGGTGGTGCTTAAGTACAAGTGGAGACGTGATTCTGTTTCTGTTAAGTAAATATTTGAGTGCACTCGGGCCTGCAAGCCTGGCCACTCGGTCTGTGAGCCCGCTCCCCTGCCCGGGCCGAGGCTGGGGCTTCCTCCCTAGAGTCGTGCACGGAATCAGGTGCTGGTGGTCGTCATCACGATGAACCCCTTTCCAGAGCTTTCCACAGGCCTCTACCCCATGGTCCGGCCAGGACAACGACTGCCAGACTCCGGATGGCCTTGCCTGCCTCGGGTTTGAAGATCTTCCCCAGCAGTCGAGGTGTCTCATGCACGATGTCAGCGGCCCTGTGGCCCGACTGTGTCGCCGTGCGACGCTGCGTGGTGCAGAGGGGGCGGGACGCCAGGCTGACCTCGGCGCTCACCGTCCGGGCAGTCGTCCCGCTCCCCACACCGCGCGTGTTCCTGGGGCCGGGGACCGTGCTCCGTCGCGCCTGCTGAGGTGGGCAGCTCCGCCGTCGGCGACGCCCGGTAGGTGGTGGAGAGCTGCAGGTGCTGGCGCCCCGGGGCTGGCCGTGCCCGGTAGGTGGTGGTGACCCGTAGGTGGCGGCGCCCTTCAGCCGGCGGCGCCCTGTAGGTGGTGGAGAGCTGCAGGTGCTGGCGCCCTTCAGCCGGCGACGCCCTGTAGGTGGTGGTGCCCTGCAGCTGCTGGCGCCCCGGGGCTGGCCGTGCCCGGTAGGTGGTGGTGCCCTGCAGCTGCTGGCGCCCCGGGGCTGGCCGTGCCCGGTAGGTGGTGGTGCCCTGCAGCTGCTGGCGCCCCGGGGGTGGCGATGCCCGCTGGGTGGAGCTGGCGCCCTGCGCAGGGACGCTGAAGCCCTGGTACAGGCCCCGGACGCTGTCGGACTTGCTGGTCTTCACCAGGCAGTTGCTCAGGGCCCGGAACTCCCGCTGTGGGCCCGACCTCCCCACGCTGGCCTCCAGCCGCGCCCTGGCGAAGTCCAGCGGGTACACGAGGCACAGGGAGGCCAGGTGCCCGACCAGGCCGCGCCAGGCGTGTGCGTGCCGGCCCTCGCGCCCCAGGCAGCCCTGCTGATGGCTGTCCCTGAAGGCGAAGTTGAGGCCCCGGTTGGGGACGTTGCCGGCGAGGGGGCCCCGCCCCTGGGGGAGGCGCGCGGCGCTGTCCACGGCGCCCGCGTGCTGCTTGCCGGCCGCCCTCTGCCTGTTGGCCCGCCGCCCCTGCGGCAGCAGCTCCATCGGGGCCTCGGCCGTCTTGGCGATGGTGGCGGCGACGTCTGCCAGGAAGCCCTTGGCGAAGGAGACGGCCCGGCTCGCCATGCTGGCAGGGGCGGGGGCGCGGTGGGCCGGCGCCGCTCAGCCCTGAAACCCGGGCCCGAGTCGCTCAGCACCGCTTTGCCACATTGAACTGAAGTCCCAGCTAGTGCAGAAAGAGAAGAAAAGAGAACGGAATAGTGGGTACGGGTCCGGGAGAAGGAAAAGTGTGTCCGCGCTGTTTAGCAGAGAACCGGGTGAGGGTGGGCCATGCGCTGAGGCCGCCGGGTCGCCGCGCCCCCACGGGCCAAGCCCCGGCCGGCGGGGGGGACCGGCAGGGCACAGCACCACTCGGCTCTCAGGCTGAGGTGCGGCCGGGAAGCTGCGTCCGGCTTTGCACCGCGGGAGTTGGGGTGGAAGGACCCGTGGGCAGCGTGGGAAGTGACGTGGTGGCTGTGACGCGCCGAGGCCAGCGGGGCAGAGACGCGCATCCCGCACGCGGCTCTGAGGGGCGTCGCCGCCCGTCGCTGCCACTGGCCCCGTGTGGGCCTGGGCGGTGCAGCGTCTCCTGCCGCAGCTGGGCCGCCTCGGCTCACGCCTGCTCTGGGGTTGTGTCAGAATGTGTGGTTTTTCGAAGCTGCTGTTGAGTGTCTTCTCTGTGCGGCCCGACAGAACGGAGCAGTGGCGGGAAGGGTGGGGTCTGCAGCCTGTTTCAGGCCGTGCCAGGCCTTTTGCTCCCCGAGCCACGCCCTGTCGGGGAGACGCCCACCTGCCGCACCGGCCCCAGAGCTCGGAGCCGTGCTGACAGCGTGAGCTGGGCAGGAGCCCCGGCCGGGGACCGAGGCCGCGTCCGCGGGGCCGGTGCGGGCACGGGAGGGACTGGCGTGGCCAGTGCGCAGAGCCCGCCCAGCAGCGCCGCATCACGCTGCCCTTAGGGGCCTCCGCGGTGACCTTGGCGCGGCGCTGCGGCGCGCTCGCTGTGCGGCGGGTGTGCCCAGGCCGGCTCACGCCAGCGCACCCTTCTCTGCAGCGGCGACTGCGCCGCCCCGCCCGAGCAGCGAGGGGCAGGGAGTGGCTGGGAGCGCCACGCCGAGGCCGGCAGCGGCGTGCACCTGCTGGCGTCTGTCCTGCAGTTGGGGTGAGGTCTGCCCCCAGCCCGGCCCGCAGACACAAGCGCCACGCACACGGGGCGCGCTGTGTGACATGCTGGGTCATAGGGCAGAGACGGCAGGGCGCCTCCTTCCTCTCCCTTCCTTTCGTGCCTGTCACCCCCAGGTCTGAGAGAAGCTAAGTGGAAATGATCTTAATGCAGTGTCCCAGAAAGCCGCCTGCGTGACGGCTGTCTGTGGAAGAGGGGGTGCTGCTGGCCGCCTGCGCCTCCATGCTGACTGGCGCCGCCGCCTGTGTCTAGCGGCTTGTTCCCAACGGCTTTCCTGAAGTGGCGTTGGTCGCTAATGCCATGTCGGTTTTGGGGACGGCACTATAATTCGGCCTCTATCTGCGACATCAGGTCGCTCCCAGAATCCCGGTTTCTAGCCACCACCACCCAGAAACCTTTATCCAGCTACCAGCCTCCCATAGCCTTCCCCTCTGGCAGCCGCCATTTTGTTCTCATAACCTGGGAGGCTCTTATTTCCTCTTCCACATGTGAGTGAACTTACATGTCCTTGTTGGTCTGACCTGTGTCACTAAGCATAACACCCTCTAGATCCATACGTGTCGCAAATAGTAGGACTTCGTCTTTTTCGTAGCCGATAGTCATCCGCGGCGTGTCTGGACCACATCTGTTTTATTCGCTCGTCTGTCATTGGGCACTTAAGTCTTTCCTGCTCTTAGTTACTGGAACTGCTCCGCGTGGTCCCGGGGCAGGCCCCCATCTCGTTGCGTGGGTGTTTGTATTCTTCGGGTGAGCGCTCAGAAGTGGGATGGCTGCGTCGTGCGGTATTTCTGTTCTCGGTTTTCTGAGGAGCTGAGACCCGAAGCCATAAAACACACAGACTAGAACCGGCGACAGGCTGTTCAGCCTTGGCCGCAGCCGCGCCGTGTGGGTCCCTCCGATGGCCAGGGCTGCAGCGAGGAGCCGGCAACGGGGCTGCGGGGGCCGGGCCCCCAGCCAGGGGCAGGGCAGTGAGGCCGCCGTGCGGGGAGCGGGGGTGGGTGAAGCCGGGCGCGCGCACCCCGTGCCCTGACCAGGCGCACTGACCGGGCGGCGGAGGCCTGGACACAGACCCGCAGCAGCAGAGCGGGGCGGAGACCTGGATGGCGCCTCACTGGGCCGGCAGCCGTGTGCACGGGCCACAGAGCTCTCAGCGTCCACGCCCCCGGGGTGGGGGTCTCCCCGAGTCACTGGGGAGGGGCTAATATTTGGGGTGCAGAAAAAACCCACAAGATCCAACAATCAGAAAAACCCAAACAACCAATTCACGCACAGGCAGCAGATCTGGACAGACAGCTGCCCCCGCCCCAGCCCGGCGAGAGGCCGACTGCGCCCTGCGGGCACACGCTGAGGACCGGCCGGGGGCGAGGGCCGTCCTGCGCGCTCGGGGCGGGCGAGGCGCCTCGCGGAGGCCTCTGTGCCCTGCAGCCCGGCCGGCGCCACGGCCCGTCACTGGAGATCGCGCCAGCGTTCACGGTGCACCGGCGCCCACAACCAGGGTGCAAAGTGGCCGTGGGCCTCGGCGGCCAGGTCCAGGGGTCCACGGCCGGGGACTGTCCGGCCCAGGAAAGGTGGACGCGGCCGTTGGCAGCAGAGATGCGGGCGGCGCAGTGGCGCCGGCGCCGGCCGAGGGGCGTGCAGGGGAGGGGAGGGGCGTCCGAGAGGAGCCGGGCCTGACACGGCGCCTGTGCCCGCTGCGGTGGGCGCCGGTGCCGCCTTCAGCTGCGCTGGACGAGCCCGATGCAGCGCCGTGAGGAGGCGCGGGGCGAGGCAGGCGCGTGTCCGCCCGGGGCTGCAGCCCGGCGCGGGAGGGGCGTGCTTGTCCGGAAGCGGCGCGGCCTCCACGGGCCCACGGCTCTCGGGAAGGGCTGCAGCGGGCGGCCGGGCTCACCGGCGGCGGCCGACACCGCCTCCCCGGCCAGAGCTAGCAGGCGCACTCACGTCTGTTTCCTTTCAGATCTGCTTCCTCCTCTTCGCCGTCCTCTACGTCGGGTCCTACTTCATCATCACGCGCTACAAGAGGAAGTCAGGCGAGTCGGGCCGGGGTGCTGGGGCGGGTGCGGGGCCCTGGGAGCCGCTGCTCTCAGGCCATCCCCTGGGCCGGCTGTGCTCTCCGCCCGGTCCCTGGAAGGCTGGGTGGTCAGCCTCTGGGAGCCCAGGGGTGATTCCACGAGAGTGTGTGACGCCCGGCTCCCGGAATGTCCTCCTGTGACACCCCGTCCCCCGGAATGTCCTCCTGGGGCACCCCGCCCCCCCGGAATGTCCTCCTGGGGCGCCCTGCCCCCCGGTTCCCGGAATGCTCCTTCATTCCTCCGAGGCCGCAGAGGGGCCAGGCTGCGCGGCCCCGACGCTTTCTGCCTCGCCGAGTCCTTCCTGAGAGACGGGCGCTGCTGTGGCCGCAGCTCCTGGCGGGTCTCGCAGCACCCGGGGTCCTGCACAGCCTCTGTGAGGCGGCCGCCCCCTCGGAAGTCAGGCCCTTGGCCTGTGGCGATGGGCTGGAAGTGGGAGCCCCCGGGTGCCCCGGGTCCCCTGCCCTGAGAACCCCTCTGGGCATTCCCTGTGAGCCGGCTCCCGGCACCCGCACGCCCCGCAGCTCCACCCCGCACTCGGGCCCTGGGCTCCCTGCGCTCTCGGGATTTTTGTTAAGATTTATTTATTGATGCACACAAGGGCTGGGTGCAGGCCAGAGGTGAGGGGGTGAGAGGACTCCCCAAGATAGAGTGGGGAGCAGCACAGGCGGATCCACTGAGACACACAGCTGAGGGGGCAGCGGGAGACAGGAGGGTCTGCCACGCCCTGTGGGAAGCTCCCCGGCCGGGGACCGAACTCGCACTGCAGGGGCTGCGGTAGCTCCACAGGCTGAGACTGACCGTGCCCCAGGAGGCCCGTCTCTCGGGCTTGGGCGCCACACACCTGAGGCAGCCCCCGCCTCGCTGCTGGCCAGGTGCTCCGGCCCCAGCGCCACGCCCTGGGCGCCGCGTGTGCTGTGTCTGAGGGCAGTCAGGGTCTGGGGAGCAGACTGGACTTGGTCGCTGCGTTTAGTTCGTGGGGCGAGGACCCTTGTCTTGTGTGGGAGCCAGACTGGAGCGACGTGCAGACAGTGCGCCGCAGGGCTGTGGCCGAGCGGGGGCAGCGGCCCCGCACCTGTGCCCTCCGCGGCCGCTGTCCCTCCGCGCGTCCCGCAGCCTGTCACCGAGGCTGCAGACGGCCGGCCGGGCACCGGGCCGCGCGGGCCCGAGGCGGGCGGCCGAGTCCCCTGGAGCTGCACCACAGCTTCTCGGGCGACCTGCCGCGGCACGCGGAGCCGGCCGAAGGGCGCAGGCTGCCTCTCCAGAGCCCCGCCCGCCGCGAGCGTGCGCTGGGCACCCCCCCCCCCGGGGCAGCCCAGGGCCGCGGGGACCCTCCCAGCGCCCCTCCCCACGGCGCCCACGCGCACGACCTGGGCGCCAGGAGGCCGTCGCCACCCCCGCCGGGAGGCGCCCCCTCCGGGTGTCCCTGGCGGGCCTGCTCGGGGCCTTCTCGGCGCTGCGTGCGGAAAGGCCACTCCCCGGGGCCGCTTGTTGCTCCGCTCTGTGGGCACCGCGCGGCCTCTGACCTCGCGGAATTCACATTCGGGTTTGAGCTGGGAGGAATACACTAGTTCTGAAATTTACTTCTACTCAATCACTGCTCCTTTAAGTTTTTATTTTTGTTTATATTCCCTAATAAATGGGGGCATTTTACTGTAAGACGAAAATATATTAACACCTTAAACCTTCTTGCAGATGAGCACGAAGACGAAGACGCCATCGTCAACAGGATCTCGTATGTATTTAAGGCTTCGCCGCTTTGTTTTACTTTTGTGGTCACACATTCGCAAAGCTTGATTTTGACCTTTGGATAGAAAGGTGGAGAAATTTTACTTCAAGCGTGATGGCGCCTTCGTCGCTAGCAGCCCTGCCCCTGAGACGCCCGTCAGCCAACCGGGGCGGCGCGTGTCCAGGAGCGCCGAGCGCCTCCCATGGGGCTTTGCTTGTCTGAGGCCGTGCAGGTTTTATCTTGAGGTAATTTAGCCTGGAAGTAGGCTCAGGTTTGGGGGCAACCACCGCGTCTGCCGTCTGCTGCAGGGCGGGCCTGAGGGCCGGCGGCAGGCGGCGGCGCCTCTGGCCTGGGAGTGTCCGGCCTCCCGCGGGGGCTGCGGCAGGCCCGAGCGGCCTGCTCGTGTTGGGTGTCCGTGTCCCCCTGGGGTGCGGGCGCCTCGCGGCCGTCCCTGTGGAGCCGGGTCTGCGGCTCCGTCTCCGTCAGACGCCCCGGGCCCAGCGTCCCCGAGCCGCAGGCTGGCCCTGCTGCTGCCCAGGAGCGATGCCCCGGTGCGGGGGCGAGCGTGACTCCCGGCCCTCCCGCCTGCAGCCTGAGCGCGCGGGGCGGGTCCTGCCTGGTCCGCCAGGCCTTTGGGCTCGCAGCTCCCTCGGCGGAATGGCCGCCGAGGGCGCAGGACAGTCTCCTCCCAGCCGCGGGCAGGTGGGGTTCTCCTGTGGCCCCGCGCGGGCCTGCGGCGCGACACCCGCTACGCCCCGCTTGGTGCCCCTCCACGCAGGTGCGGCCAGCGCCTGGCACCCGCCCAGCGGTCACTCTGGCCCTGGCCCTGTGTCGCGGGCTGGGGGTGCTCAGAGGGGCCCCCCAGGCCCCGGCCCGTCGGGGGCGCCTTGCCCTGTGTCCTGCCGCAGGGGCCGTGGGCACACCTCGGCGGCACCGGGGGGGGTCCCCTGAGCTGGGTGCCCCCGTCTGCCCCGTCTTCCTGCCTGCCCTCCTGTGCTGCCAGAGCCCGCGGGGCCAGAGAGCCTGCTGCGCCCAGCCCCGGTGGCCGCAAGGGTGGGCCCTTGGGCCCGGCTGCCTCATGCCCCGGAGCCCCTGAATCTGGAGCTCCACGGTGCTGAGGCCTCTCCTGTGGCCTGATGGCCGTGCGGTGACGGCCACCGCTGCCCTCCCCTCCGGGCCCGCGTGCCCCGGTCTCTGCCTTTCCCAGCCCGCCCGAGCCCCCCGGTCGGTGGGGAGGGGCCCCCCAGGCAGGGTCTCTGGGCACCTGCGGCTCCAGCTCTGTCCTCATCAGTGTCGGCCTCCGAAGGCCCCAGGCCCAGGGCGGGGAGGGCACAGAAGGGCTGGGAGGGCGGTGCAGGCCCGGGGGCGCCCGAGTGCCACTGGCGGGTGAGGGGCTGACCGGCGCGGCTGGGCCTGAGGCAGCTGGGCTCCAGGCGCTGGACCGCGCCCCTTGCGCCGTCCAGGGCAGGACTCATGCCCAGGTCTGGTGTGACCAGCGCCGGCGCCGGCAGCAGTGAGCACAGGGCTGCTGTGCCGCCTCCGGGGGCTCAGCTCACGCTGCCGTCGGGGTGCGGGCGCCTGGCGTGGGCCCCTTGCCCGTCTGTCCCTTCTCGTGCCGGCGGGTGGGCGTCCGAGCCCAGCTCCGACGTGCCCGAGCTCCCTGCCGTTTAGCCTGTGCACGCCGTTTAAAGCCACGTCCAGCACCGAGCACGCGTGTAGCTGAGGGCGCCGCCTGGCGCTGTCCTGCCGCGGGGCTTTGCCTGCGCGCTCCCTGCGGCTCTCTGGCGTCTCTGCTGGCGCACCTGCCGTCTCGCCCGGGGTGCGCGGAGGGGCTCGCACGAGAGGCGGCCCAGGGGCCTGTGTCGCCGCAGGGCCGGCTGTTAGTGTCCCTGCCGTGGCAGCGCCCGCTCGGCCCCAGCCCCGGCCCCGCGAGGGCTGCTCTGTGGCTTTGCGAGTTTCTCCCTGAAATAGCCATTTCAAATGAATTCCTTTCCACACTCCCTTCACAAGTGTTTTTGCACCTGAAACAGTTGTTGCGTTGCTTTTAGCATCTACTTCCAAGCCGCTAATTAAATGCGGTTGTGAGATAAATACTGATGCTCAGGGGGGCGAGGCCAGCCCCGCGCACCGGCCCGAGCGGGAGCCGCCCTGACGCCTCTCTCCGCAGGCTGTTCCTGAGCACCTTCACCCTGGCCGTGTCGGCGGGCGCCGTGCTGCTGCTGCCCCTGTCCATCATCAGCAACGAGGTCCTGCTGTCCTTCCCCCAGAGCTACTACATCCAGTGGCTGAACGGCTCACTCATCCACGGTCAGTGCGCCCACGGGGCCGCGGGCCTCTGGGGGCTGGCGGGCTGGGGGTAGGGGCTCAGCGCGCCTTGGACTCTCGCTGCGCCCTGCGCTCCCCTCCCTCCTTCCCTTCATGATTACAGCCTCTTGCCCCAGGGGGGCTGAGTCCCTAGTCAAGCCAGAAAACTGGATTTTGCTACTGTCACTACTCTGCCTTACCTGTGAAAGACTTTTCTGTTTTACGTAGTAAAAATGCAGCTTTTGTATTTACCATGATTTTTTTTTTTGCATACAAGAGCTGGGGTGCAGGCCAGAGGTGTGGGGGTGAGCAGATGCCCCAGAGACAGAGTCGGGGGTGGAACAGGCGGCTCCACTGAAACCCACTGCCGAGGGGGCAGCGGGAGACAGGAGGGGTCTGCTGCGCCCTGTGGGCAGCCTCTGGCCGGGAGGGACTCAGGCCGCAGCAGTGACAGCCGAGACTGCCCCCAGGCCCGTGGAGGCTCTGCCATGGTTTTGATAAGTAAAATTTTTGCTTAAATTGGAAGAGAATTTTAGTTTATCTGGATATAGCAGGAAACTCAGCCTCCACCAGACCTGAAGACGTAAAAACATCAGCCATAGGTTCTGTTCTGTTTTTTTTTCTTTTTCTTGGCTGTTAGTTCTTTATAGTTATTTCAAAACAGACCCTGGAGGGAAGCTCTTTTGTCAGGTACAAACCAAAATCTAACGTGGTTTCAGTAATGACTGATTTCCAGTCGCGGGTCAATCCAAGATTGGGTCATTGGGTTCTTGGGTCATTTTCTAGAGTTTTTTGTGAGGCAGGACATCTTAACTTTAAAATTTATAAAACATATTAAAAAGATTTAATACATACATCTTTTTAATGTGTTTTCTTGTCCATTGCTATTGAATTACATGGTCTGTATGAAACACATCACATCAGCTCTTAGTCTGAGTTTTTTAAAAAAAATTCTTTTACTTATGCATACAAGAGCTGGGGCGCAGGCCAGAGGTGGGGGGGGTGAGAGGACTCCTCAAAGACAGAGTGGGGAGCAGAACAGGTGGATCCACTGAAATCCACTGCTGAGGGGGCAGCGGGGAGACAGGAGGGGTCTGCTGTGCCCTGTGGGAAGCTCCCTGGCCGGGGACCAAACTCGTGCTGCAGTGGCTGCGACAGCTTCATAGTGCTGAGACTCAACCCCTGCGCCCCCAGGGAGGCCTCTTAATCTGAGTTTTGTAAGTATGTTTTTCCACTTGTTAGTTTGGTGTTTTTGATTATGGGAATTTAACATTTTTATATTTTATATGCTACTTAGTCTTTCTCGTTATTTGGTTTTTCTCCAGTTGCTTTTGTGCCTACAAGATCCTTTCCTTTCCTGAGGGGCGACATACATTCTCCTTGTATTTTTAAAAAAGCAGTTTGTTTACCTGTTTAATTCACCTGGTGTTTATTCATCAGGAGCTCATTGTTTTTCCCCACCCATCGTGTGCGATAAAGCAGTGCGTGGTGCTGGGTGCATTTGGAAACACAGTGGCTTGTCACCCTGGCACGAGCCCCGTGGGCAGCGGACAGGCCTGGGGACTCTGGCGCCCCGGGAGTGGCCTTCCCGGCCCGCTCCCCTCCCGCTGGCGCCACCGCCTCGCCGGGCTCTGTCTTTGCTGAACTCTGCCTCCACCTCTGCAGGCCTGCTTCAAGGGCGTGGAGAGGGGTCTGCCGCCTTGGGAGCCACGTGCCTCTCCCCACAGCCGGCGCTCGCGGGGCGGGGGCGGGGGTCTCCACCGTTGGGAGTCCCTTCCAGCCTTGCTCCACGGACGCCCGCTGTCCCCGCGGAGCGTCCTGCAGCCCTCCCGGCACAGCAGAGATGGCGTCTGCCAGGTGTCCAGGCCCGGCCTGGTCAGGTGGCTGAGCGGAGCCGGCCTTGGCGAGCCCAGCCTGTTGGCTGGCACCTTGCCTCCAAGCCGCGCGGGGGCCTCCCTGACCACTCCGCTGCGCCCGCCCCGCTCGACCCCTGACTCGGAGACCCCCGGCCGCCGGCCCGGCGGGCACTGCAGCGGAGCCTCTGAGGGCCGCGGGCGGAGCGGCCCAGGCACCCACAGCCGAGCTTCTCCTGCTGGGCAGGGCCTGCTGCAGCCCTGGGGGCGCTGCGGCTGGCGGGGGCACGCGCAAGGCACGCGCGTGGGGGCGGCACACCCGCCGTGGGGCGCTGCGGAGCTGGCGGCTTGCTCGGTGGCCCCTGCGTGGAGGCGGGGCTGAGGGGCCCCGGGTGCCCTGGTCCGAGAGGCCACGGGGCCTCAGCAGAGCAGACCGCGCCCTGGATGGTCCAGAAGCTGCTCCCGGCGGCCACAGGACCAGCGGTCACTGGGCGGCGCGGCGTGGGGTGGCAGCAAGGCCTCTACCTGAGGGCACTGGGACACCCGCACACTGCGCCCTAGGGAGCACCCTGAGGTGGGCGGCCCTGAGCTTGCGGCCCGTTTCCCGCCCTCTGATGTGCAGACCGCGCTGTTCTCGGCGGCGCACCCCGAGGCCCCCTCCTGGGGGTGGGAACCCCGCGCCCCACACACCCTCTGGGCCGCAGCTGCTGGGCGCGGCGCCGGTGTGAGGGTCTCCCCGGGCCCTCGGCCCCCATGTCCTCTCCAGGCCCCCTCGTCCTCTCCAGGTCTGCTGTCTGCGGGCGGGGTCGGGTGTGGGTCACCCGCATTGTTCAGGTCCCCCGACCGTGTCCTGCCCCCGCCAGCATGCGACTTTGCGTCTGGGGCCTCTGGGCAGGGCCCACGGGGCCAGCCCGAGGCCCACCGGCCGCTCGCCGTTGCTCCCCCCATTATGTCTTGAGTTGCTCCGTGTCTTCCTAGAGTTTGATGCCCCGGCTCCAAGGGGGGTCCAGCCCGGGGCTCCTCCTGGGTGCTCTCGCGCGTTTTCGGTGAAGAGCCATCGAGTGAACAAGTAGCCGTGGCTCCGGGAGCGCTTGGCCTGGGCAACGGGCGGGAAGACGCGCCCCGCAGCCTCGGAAGCGCCCGCGCGGCGGCGGTTGTGCGTTCAGGGCTGGCTCGCGCTGGTTGGCATCCGCGGCCCGTGGGGCCGGCTCTCCGCGCCCTTGGCCATGTGTGGTGGCCTGGAGCGCCGCTCCCCGGCCGCAGTGTGGTGGCGCCGAGACCGCCCGCTGCCGCTGTGCCGAGCCGCCGGCCGCTGGGGGCGCAACAGGCAGGTGCCAGGGCCGGTGGCAGCTCGTTGCCGGAGTCGCCCCGTCGGGCCGCCTCTGGCTCCTGGCCCATTGAGGGGTTGGCCCCGGCACGCCAGCGTCGCCCTGGGGAGCCGCTCGCCCTCGGCTGCGGGCTGCGGGCGCCGCCTGTGGCCCAGACGGTGGGCGGCGCGTGCGGCCGGCGCTGGACTCGTGACCGCGCAGCCGCAGGGCGAGGCGCCGCGCGGCGGGCTGGCCCGGCCTGTCCTCGCCGGCTAAGGGCTCTCCGCGCAGGCGGGAGGGCGCCACGCGGGCTCTGCGGCCGTCCTGTTACGCGGGGGACACAGCGCCCCAAGAACTACCTGTCTGCGTTCACCTTCTGTGTCCTGCCTGCGTCGGAAAGCCGCAGAAAACTGAAACCCTCATCCCACAGCCGGGCGCCGCGCTGGGGGCGCCGCGCTGGGGGCGCCTGCTGGGCGCGGTTCGCGGAGGAGCCAACGAGCGCCGCCCACCGCGCGTCTGCAGTGCGGACCGAGGCCGCGGGCCCAGGCCCTGCGGAAGCGGGGGCAGCCTGGGGCCGCGTAGGGTCCGCCGGCAGCGCCTTCCCCGGCGCCCTCGCTCTGCTGAGCTGCGCGTCTCCATCCCGCACCCGACGGCCACCTGGGCCCTGTGGGCCGTGGCGGGACTGCGGATGCGGCTTTGCCGCCGGTCGTGCGCGGCCGGGGGACCCCGTGCCCAGGCGTCCCGGGGCCAGCCGCGGCCACCTTGGTGTTTGTCCGTTTGCAAGTTCCGCAGAGGGTAAAGGACATCAGACTCCGATCACAGGCAGTCAGACCGAAAGAGAGGAGCGTTTCTTAGTATGTGTCACCGTCCAGGCAGCCCTGGTACTGGCCCCTGTCAGCTCCGCGCGGCCGTCCAGGCAGCTGGCCTCGCGGGCCTCAGCGCGCGCTGTGCGTCCCCTGCGGGCAGCACGCCGAAGCCGCCCCGAGTGTCGGCGCGCCTGAGTGTTGGCGTGGAGCCGCTTGCTGGCCCACGTCCGGCGGTCCTAACGGGGCAGCTTCGGCCGCGTGGAGGATGTGGACGGCGTTTGTGGGTCTGCAGCGATGTTGAGAGAAGTGTTTTCTTCTGTGTGGTAGGATTATGGGATATAGTTTTCCTTTTTTCCCTGCATTTGCACTGTGTCAAGTTTTTACAATGGACATGTATTGCTTTTTTGTTAGAACAAGTTCTTCTAAAGTTACCTAAAGATAAAAGTTTCACAGCTCACTGCTAAAAATGTTTATTTTTTTCTTCTAAGTAAATAAGCAGAACTTACTCTAATTCTGAAATTTTTGTAATGCTCGCTATTCAAAAGCAAACTTGTTTTTTCTCTAAGGCTTATGGTTTCTTGAACTTTTTTATCATGTGAGTCTCTTTTTGGCCATTGGATTAGATCCTCAATGCCACTAAAATGTTGGTTTTGACTTAGTTTTGCATTATGGGGATTCTTGCTGAGATCCGATTAGGTTTCTAATTTGAATTCATGAAATTTTTTGTCTTGTGTGTGATAAAACTGCATATTGTAGCTTGAAATATTTCGTGGCTCCAGCAGATGGAGCTAGAAGTTAATACATCTTGCGGTGGCACCTCGGGCCTGCTAGGACTGGCTTTGAGCTGAGCGTTGGAGCCGCCAGGTCTCCGCTGGAAGCCCAGATGCCTCTTGGGGCGGCGCTGGCTGCTGTCGGAGGAGCCGCCGCGGGGGCTGGCTCGGGGCCGGCAGGTGTGGGCCAGGCCAACTTCTGGGCTGCGGCCAGTGCTCGCGTGAAGAGGGAAGCGCTTGAGTCTTTCATTTTACAAACGAGGACGTAATCGTGTGTAATGAAGCATGGATGTGTCACGTGTACGAGGCCTAGTTTTAATTTAGGAGTGTTATCTTTAATAATTATTTTATTCTTTTAAAGATTTTTTAATTTTTGCATACGAGCTGGGATGCAGGCCAGAGGTGTGGGGTGGTGAGAGGACTCACCAGAGACAGAGCGGGGAGCAGAACAGGCAGATCGACCAAAGTACACTGCTGAGGGGAGCAGCGGGCGAGGCAGGAGAGGTCTGCTGCGCCATGCGCCATGTGCCATGTGCCATGTGGGAATCTCCCCTGCTGGGGGTTGAACTCACACCGCAGAGGCTGCCGATGGCTAGTTACAGATGTATGCTTGTAAAAAGGCTGGAAGCTGTTCTGCAAAGCTGCCCATAGTGAATACGAATGCTTGGGGGTTGGGGATATTATTTACCTGTGTCAGATGTTTCTCTTGTAGCGACTTTTTCTTACATGTTGCAAATTTGATGATAAATTAGCATGCGCTAAATCTGACATTTCACATTTACTCCTGTTAGTAAACTTAGTTTTGCATTTAATTATTTAGACTGAACAAAGCTGGTTGTCTGTGTAGGTGATTATTCTGTTAGGTAGGGTAAGGCCATCAGCTCTCAGACTCTGTGTGACGCGAGTGTCTCTTGCACAAGTACACACAGTGGTGGGCCTAGGTTGTGTCAACTCTCCTTGGTTGCGATTGTCAAAACCATCTGTCAAAACCATCAGAGGCGGTATTGGGCCTCCTAGGAAGAGGCCTCAGTGAGTTAAAAACAACTGTATCTAACACTCTGGAGTTTAGTCTAGATGGAAACGTCTGATTTCATATGAACTAAACGCGTTTGCTGTGAGCGTGCTAACTCGTTCTAGCCAGTGTTCATGGCAGGCTGAGGGGCTGCGGCCGATTCCTCCGCCTTCTCTGGCCTCATTCAAGTGTGCGGGTCAGTCGCTGCTGGTCCGGATAGGTGAGCTTTGGCCTGAGGCAAAGTTTAGTTTGTTGACTTTTGACTTCCAGAGAAAACCTTGAACTTGCAATTTCCCTGTGCACGAGAAGGACACTTCAGAAAGATGAATTCTGGAAGTCTGTTTGTTTGTATGTGGACAACAGCGATAAAAGTCTGTTGTGTTGGGAATGACAATTGACTGGTGCACACTACAAAGAGTGAGTAAAACGTTTCCTGCTGGCTGTAAAAGGGCCGTGGACGCCCATGGCCGCCATCTCTGTCTTAGCCGTCAGCAGGCGGCCTCGAAGCGCCGGCCGCGGGGTCGCAGCTGCAGGGGGTCTGGGCAGCGCTGGGGAGTCGGGGCGCGGCCTGCCAGGCGGTGCTGCCCTCCTGCGGCCGGCCGCCGGCATACCTGCCTGGCGGAGCCCCGGCAGAGGCTCTGGATGCGTTTCGTGGCGGTCGAGGCTTTCTGGGCCCCAGGCAGAAAGCGGCGTTGCGGGAAGCCGGAGACCGCTGTCCCGAGAGCCACGGCTCAGGAGGGCGGGGCGCGGCGTCCGCGCTAACGCACGCCGGGTTCTTGGCCGCCCCGCGGGCACGCCGCGCCCACGGCACAGCGGCCACGGCAGAGGCGCGGGGGCGCGCAGACGCAGGCCTCGCGGGCCCGTCGGCGAGGGCGCGTTCCCGCCCGCCTGGGCCGGACTTGCTGCGTCACGGAACTTGGGTCTGAGGGATTTGGGTAAGGGGGTTGCGGAGACCCTTCCCGCCCTGATTCTGTTATTCCAAGTGCACTGAAATGAAAGTCAGGAAGGCAACCTCCTCGCTCTGGGGAAGGCGCCGGGCCGCCCAGCCCTGGGACGCGGCGTGGGTGGGCTGCAGCGCGGCCGAGGGCTCTCGAGGGCGTCGGCACGCGTGCTCCCTGTGCCGAGGTGCGGATGAGGCCAGCGCTGGCCAGAGGCGCAGGCTCGGCGGCCCCGGCGGCGTCGCAGAGACCCTGCAGGCGGCTGGGTGGCACGTGGTCAGGCCGGGCAAGGGCTGGACGGCGCTGCACACACGGGCTGTCGTCTGGTGAGGGCTGGCTGGGGCCGGGCTGTCTGCTGCATGTGGAGGGACGGGGGCAGGGCGGCGTGGAGCGGGGCTGGGTGGGCCGCCGAGGTGCTGCCTTGACCGTTGCCTCGCGCGTTTGTCGCGTGCGGGCTCGGGCCTGAGGATCGGATGCGCAAGTGTCGAGCAGCTGTTGGGAGCCACATCCAGCCTGGCCGCGGGGGAGAGGAGGCTGGTCGCCCTCCCCGAAGCCCCAGGGGCCCAGGAAACGGGCTGGTTCTTGGCTGGGCTCAGCCCGGTGCTGGCCCGCTGGCCTGCTGGCCCGGCAGCGTCGCGGCTTCGCCTTCCCCGTGTAAGGGTCGCCCTTAGTGTCACGTCATCAGGCCGAAGTTTGCTTTTTGGCAGATAAAAGGGGGGGTCTCTGCCCAGGGTCTCGGGACTGAAATGTGGGTGCTCACAGGGGGTGTCGCTGCTTTAAAGGCCCATTTGACTAGGCCATGGCCGCCTAGTAGGCAAGATGCTCTTCCTCTCTCTCTAGGCCATAGCCCGTACCTCAGAGGTCTTCCTGCCACGCGTACTGATTTGATGTGTCCCCAGATTCATTCCGCCCAGAACCTCAGTGTGTGCCCTCCCTGGAGACAGGGCTTTGCAGGTGCAGGTGGTCAGGATGAGGCCTGCTGTATAGCTGGCCAGGTCTAGCGTCCTTGTCCGAAGGGGGGTGCGCCGCGGTGGGGGGGCGGGCTGGCGGGGCGCGCAGGAGGCAGCCGGAGCTCGCAGACACGCACCCGCACCGGGAGTCTTCCGCGGCGCCTGACCAGGCCTGCGCCGGCAGAGCCGCGGGGCGGCGTCGTGTGCCCGGGCCCGGTGGAGCGTGCGGCGGCATGGGGAGCCCCGTGTGGCCTGGCTCGGTCTTGGGGCCCGGGGCGCCTTGGGTGCCGCCTGCCGTGAGCCTGCGGGCACGGAGCAGGCGCGCGAGAGCGGTGGACAGGGGCACCGCCCAGCAGACGCAGCTGGACGAGCGAGTCGGTGCTGCTCTCTGCCGCGTCCCGCGGCGTCCTCTGGGGATGGCTGGGAGGCCCGGCGTGTCCCTGTGCGGTGGGCAGCGGCCGCCCAGTGGCGCAGGACGGGGGTGGAGGCCTGTCCAGAAGACAAACAGGGACACCGGGACCACGAGTGGGCTGGGGTCGGTGAGGAGACCGCTGTCCCTGAGGCGGCTGGCAGAACCGGAAGCCACGACAGGCGCCTCGGGTTAGCCCCAGGCGGTGCGCCGAGTCGGGGCGCCCGGCAGGACCCCGGGCAGCGGGCAGCGAAGGGCGGGTGGGGTCGTGGCCGTCGTCTGCGGGCGCACAGGGGAGCGGAGGGAGCCGGGCCGTGGGCAGATGGGCGAGGAGCCAGAGTGGCGGGCCACGCCAGGGCGGAGAGCGATGGCTGCACAGCCTGGTCAGAGGCAGGGCGGGTAGCTGAGTGGACAGAGCCCGGCTGCCGACAGGACACCCGCTCTGCGTGGAGGGGCGGCGCCCGGGACCCACGGAGCGAAGCTGGCAGACACCAAAGGCGGTCACTCGTCACGGCCGTGCTCAGACACGTGGGCGCCCCGTCACTGCCGGCGGACAGCGGCAGGCGGAGGCGGGAGCGCGGTGCCCTGCGGCCCGGTCCCGTGCCCGAGCCCTCTGCATGCAGCCCGGCGCCCTCCGCGGTGCTGCCGGCAGCCGGCAGGCCGCTGTCGGTGTGGGCGCGCATGGGAGTGTCAGGACGGGCTCGGTGGGCAGCCGGAGGCTGGCGGGGAGCCCCAAGCGCTGCTGACCGAGGGCCCTCGCGGCAGCTCCTGAGCCGCAGGAACGCAAAGGGGACGTGTGAGGGCGCTTGGAGTGAAATGGAAACGAAGGTGTGAAGCTTCGCCGGGTGCTGCCAGAGGCGCAGCTAAAGGGCGGGCCAGCCTCACATGCCTGTCGGGGACGGCACGCGCCGACGGCTGCGCCTCGGCCTCGAGACCACGAGGAGAGCAGGCGAGCCCCAGCAAGAGGACGGGCGTGAAAAAGACGGGGAGGAACGAACGAAACAACAGATGCCGAGAACCCGGGGTCGGGGCCGCGCGGGGGGGTGGGGCCGGGGAGCGGGCCGCAGCCCCCGCGGAGGGGGAGAGGCTCCAAGCGAGGAGCCCAGGCCCCTCCGACGCGGAGCGGGTGCCCTGCGCGCCCTGAGGACGCCTGCGGGGGAAGGACTCCGTTCCGGGGATGGCGGGCTCCCGGGCCGGGAGCGCACCCAGAGGCCGAGCGGCCTGGGAAGCTGCTGGGGGCGTGGGGCCCCAGGACAGGCGCGGCCAGCAGCCGGGGCCCTGCCGCTCCTCGCGGGAGGCCGTGGGGGCTACCGGACAGCCGGGGGATGGGGCTGCGTTCGGCTCGGCTGGCGGGAGCGTGAGGCCCTGAGACCGCGGAGCCCAGCACCTGGGCGCGGAGGCTCGCGCAGGGCGCGGCAGTGGGGGCGCCCGGACGCCCGCCCACGCCCCGGTGCCGGCCGCGGCTGGCGGCTGACCGTGCAGAGTGGCGGCCAAGGGCCTCAGCGCCGCCGTCTGGGGTGGTCGGGGCTCCCGCCGGCGGCCCTGGGGCGGCGAGCGTGCTGCCGTCGTCGTGCTCTGCGCCGCCGCAGTGACTGTCCTCCCTGAGCGCGGCCGCCCAGCGCGTCACCGCCCCGGGTACTCACGGGGGTCAGGGGTGCGGCGCAGAGGGCCTCCGCGGGTGCGGGCGGGCGGCTAGCGGGACCTGCGCCCGACGTCGGCCCTCAGGGCTGGTGTTTGTTTCTCAGCCCTGGAGGCCCGACTCGCGCACGGCCGCTGGCTGTTGTCTTTCCAGCAAGACGGCCCAGCCCCGGCCAGAGCGCCGACGGCAGCGGCCTCCGCGCAGGGGCAGCCGTGTGAGAGCCGGGTGCCCGCGGGGCCCCGCCTGGGGCACTCCGTGGAAACCCCAAGATGGGACTGTGGAGCCGTCAGCTCGCGAGCCCGGGGGCTTGGACCTGGCCTGGGCGTGCCGACGACCGGTCCCGCGGACCTGTTTGGGCCCAGCCCCATGGGCGCGGCGGCGTCTGGACTCGCACAGACCGGCGCTGACCAAACAGCCGGGGCCGCAGCGCAGGGCAGCAGGAGACGCGTGTGCGGCGGCTGCTTCGGCGCGCCCTGCCGTGGGGGCCTAGCCCGCCGCGCGACAGTCCGCTCAGGCCCACTGCCCTGGGGTGCGGGGGTAGCGGACAGGCTGTCGCCCCACGCCAGCGCGGCGGGGAGGGCGGGGCTGAGGTGCTGGGCGTCCTTCAGGGGTGGAAAGCGGGAAAGGATTTTAGGGCAATTTTGTTTTGAAAAGTCAAGTTAAATTTTTTCATGGAAAGGCGTCGTTTTCTTTAGAAGCTTGTCAAAAGTGCAACCCCCGGCGTGTGCCGCGCACCCGCATCTGCACACACACCCCTGTGCACACATGCACACGCACACACGCGCGCACAGTAACATCCCCTAAACCCACCGAGGTCTCTGAGTCGGAAACCGACTGTCGGCTCACTGCAGCATCTTACCCGCGAGAGGGCTCCGACCCCGACCCGGTGCCCCGCGCCGCCGGTCTGTCTGTGCTGCCCCGGGGGCGTGGCTGTCGGAAGCCGCGTGGGGGCCGGGCCTGTACGCCCGACTGCTGCGGGCCGCCCCGCCCCGGCCCCTGCGGTGTCGGCCGGGCGGCCCCTCCTGCGTTCATTCCCGGCCCAGGCGGTTTGCAAGGGAGGTGTCCGAAGCAGGCCAGTTCCCTGTTTGCAAAAGCGTTGGGTGGTGATTGCGTGGGGTGTGTGGCGTTACCTTGGCATTCTTCCTGTCTCTGGTCTTGAGTTTGTAAGTTTGGACTGGGCTGGCCACCGTCTTGCAAGTCCAGCGCATGTTTCCTAGTGTGGCCCGGGAAGGGCCCCGCCGGGCCTGGGCGGGTCTGATGCTGTAGGTCTTCTCGTCACCTGTCCCCAGCGTCTTGGTGGCTTTTCACTGGGTCCAGAGGCCCCAAAGTCAAGGGACATGGCAGCCTACCTCTCGCGCTGCCTCTCCCGCTGGGCATGGCTCTCAAAGGGGTGTCTGGGGGTGGACCCTGCAGCCCGGCCAGGCAGCTGCGGCCTGGGCGGGGCTTGGGCTGGCCTCGGGGGTGTTGGGACGAGTAAGCTCCTGTGGGCCGTCTGGGCCGCCCGGGGCAGCGCTGGCCGTGCGAGGCTCGGGAGGGCCTCCACTTTCTCTGAGACTGAGCGAGGTGGGGCGGTGAGTCCGGCGGCTTTGGCGCTCTCCACGCTCCCTGGGGCCGGGGCCTGCTGGCTGCGTGTGCACTGCGCGGGCGGGTCTGGCTGCCGCACGGTCTTTGGGGGCTGCTCCAAGTGTGAGGAGGAGCCTTCATCCTGTTGGCCTTCCCGGAACGCACAAGTCGCCGAGGGAGAGGCCCGCGGGTCTGGGAGCCCCCCCGCTTCCGGGCGACGCCCCGCCCTGCGAGGCCCACCCTCCACCCTGGGCCCTCGGTGGCCACCGCCTGACCCTGTGCCCTCTCCCCGCAGGCCTGTGGAACCTCGCCTCTCTCTTCTCCAACCTCTGCCTGTTCGTGCTGATGCCCTTTGCCTTCTTCTTCCTGGAGTCCGAGGGCTTTGCTGGCCTGAAGAAGGTGAGTGGCCGGCTTGGGGCTGCGCTTGTCCACGAGGGACCTGGGGGGAAGGCGCGCCCTGCCCGAGGGCAGCTTGCCGCGCTCTGCCGCGCTCGCGGGGTGCGGCCGGGGGCTCGGGGCGCTCGTGTGCTGGCGTGGCGGAGCCGGCCTGCGGGTTCTCCACCGCCGCAGAGCCCACGCCCCGCCTGAGCGTGCTGTGCCCGGGGGCTGCGCGGCCGCGGCGTTTGTCCCTCGGGTGCCCTCGTGCTGCCGCGGGTGCAGGTGGCACAAATGCACCTGGCGCGGGGCTGGCCTGACCCGAGAGGCCGCCTCTGCGTGTCGGAGGATTTTTTTTTTTTTAAAGATTTTTAAAATTTATTTTTGCACACAAGCTGGGGTGCAGGCCAGAGGCATGGGGTGGTGAGAGGGATCACCAGAGACAGAGTGGGGAGCAGAACAGCCAGATCCACTGAAATCCGCTGCTGAGGGGAGCAGCAGGGAGGCGGGAGGGTCTGCTGTGCCCTGTGGGGAGCTCCCCGGCCGGCATCAAACTCGCGTCGCGACTGCCGACAGCGCCACAGCGCTGTGCTTTAACCTGCTGCGCCACCGGGGAGGCCCGTCGGAGGGATTTTTAACCAAGACGTGTTATTAGTTAAAATTAAGGCAACTAAAGAGACTCAGAGCGCCTGGTCATGGTGACTGGTGCGTCCCGGCCGAGAAAGCTCGTCTGTAAGTGATGGGAGCGCACGGCCGTTCTGCGCCAGAGGGGCTGACCAGAGGGCCTCCCTCAGCCGCGTCTGGCAGGAGAAGCCGGCGCAGCGCTGCTGAGGCTTTCAGGCGGCGATGACGTGCGCGGGTGGTACCACGGGGGCGGAGCAGCCTGGCGAGGGGGCTGCGCTACAAGCGCCCGAGCGCCCGGTGTGGGTTTCCCCCCCGGAAGCCTGGGGAGGGGTGAGGCGCTGGCTTGCGGGCCAGAGAGCAGCGCAGCAGGACTCGGTGCCCACACCGTCAACTCCTCCAGCGGGTCTCGAGCAGCAGTTTGGGGCGAGATGGGGACAGGCAGGACAGAAGGGGCGTCGCCAGCCAGGGGCTGATGGAGGCCCTGGAGCGTCCACACAGGGCAGGCGGCCACTTCGCGGGCGCTGGGGGCTGTGCCCTGCGGGGCGGCCACCGGCTCAGCCGCTCTGAGCGGGCCCTTGGCCGCGCAGGCCCGGAGACGTCGCCCCCACCCCGGGGGCTGGCCGGGCCCAGAGGCCAGGCGGGTCGAGGCCCCAGGCGTCTGCCGGGCAGGCCAGGGCTGTGACTGCTCTGTCCAAGCGCCGTGGGACGCCCCAGCGCCGCCCTTGTCTCCCCTCCCGCGGAGCCCTCCGCCGGCACCTCCGCAGAGCCCCGCGCTGAGCACTCTCCTACGTGGCGTTACAGGTGCATCGACCTAGTTTTTGCCTTTTTATAGAAATCTGTTCTCCAGTGGGTTATTCTGAAGAAGGGTGCGGCGCGGACCCTGCCTGCAGGTGCCGCCTGGCTCCCGGCCGGCCCGGGGAGGCTGATCTGGCACCCGAGCGGAGCTGGCGGGGCCTGGGGTCAGTGGCGGTTGCAGCGCGGAGCGGCTTGCCGTCCTGCGGGAGGGCCAGAGGGGTGCGCGGCGGCTGCTGGGGGTGCAGCGTGGGGGCCGGGCTGGGGAGTGAGGGCCCAGGGCGGCGGCTGCAGTTGAGCTGCCTGGTTAGTCGCTTCGGGCCGCAGGTCTCTCTGGGGGACGGTCGGCGCTCACCCGGACGGGGAGCGCGGAGGGGCCAGCTCTCTGGGGCGCGGGCGCTGCGGGGGGCCTGTCCTCCTTCCGCGGGAGGCGGGCCTGGGCTGGTGGCGCTCTCCAGAGCAGGCGGTGTCCAGGCCGCCCAGCTTTCCAGCCCAGTGCTGTGCTCTGTGGGCGAAGGACAGACCCCCTTGACGGGGACACACCCCACTGGGAAGGAGCACGCCCCACTTGGCAGGGCCGCAGGGGTGCCCCGCTGGAGCCGAGGTGCGCCGTGGCCCCGCGCCTCGCTGGGCTTGCTGCCCGGGGAGCCGCAGAGGGCTGCCACCCGGGGTCGCCAGCAGGTGTGGGTGAGCCCTGCTGGCCGCCGGGAGAAGGCGCTGGCTCTGGCACGTGGGGCCTGCGGGCTGTGCTCCGTCCTGGAGGGCGCGCCCGGTGTGGGGCGGGGGCACAGCTGGCCAGAGGCCCCGGCACCAGGCGGCTCAGGAGGCACCTCTGGCCTGGGGCTTCCGCAGGACACCAGCAGCGACTGGCCTGTGGAGCTCCGAGCGACTTCCCGTCTCGGTCCCTGGCAGCAGCTGCTCGCCGTGGCGGAGCCCCGCTGGGCGCAGGCCAGTGGAGAAGACCCTCTGCCGAGGCCTCGCTGAAGCCCCTGCGCTCCTCGGGCCGCGCCAGGCCTTACCGCCGCCCTGCTCCCTCCGTGGGCGCGGCTTGCCGGCCTCCCTGGCCGCCCGGCCGCAGCGCTCAAGGGCGGGCGGGCCGTTCCTTTAGCGAGAGGGCCTCTGGCCCCGGGCTCGGGCTGCCTTTTCCCAGTTGGGCTGCCGGGCCCGGGGGTTGCGCCCCAGCCCGCCGAGGCCGCGCTTCCCTTGTTTTGTGGTGGGGACGCTGTCCCCAGCCCGCCCGCCCCCACTCGCCAGGCCACGGCCTCACCTCGGTCCATCTCCCGCGGGTGGCGAAGACCGGGCAGCAGGGTGAGCGGGGCGCTTCCTGCTGGGCCGGCCCGAGGGACGGGCCCCGGCGGGCCACGTCTCAGCAGCGTGCTTCGAATTAAAGTCTTTTGGGCAAAATCCCCACAGCTGCAGGAAAGTCAAAAAGCCCCCACGCCTGTCCTCTGCGGCCGCGGCCTCGCGGGCGGCTGTTCCGGGTGCGCACGCACGGGCACGCCGTCTTTGATTTGGGGTCACGGCGTGAGATTGGCCATGAGCGGCAGCCACATCCTGGCCAGCCCCCGCCCCGCGGACGGCCCCAGGTGTCCCGGCACGGCGCTCGTCTGCGGGATTAAGAGGCCAACTCCGGGGACTTCAAACGGCGCGCCCGACAATAAAAGCAGAAGGACAGCATGCGAGGTGACTTCCTCTCTTAATTAACTGCGCTGACCAGGTGGAAGCGGGGCCCGGCCGGCTCGGGGTCCACGGCAGCGCGAGGGGGAGCAGAGGCCCTTTAATATGCTCCTATCCTGTGTCACAGTGTGAAATCGCCCTGGTTTATGTCCCTTTTGGCAAACTTACATAAAAGTGACCGTGCACTGTACTTTATGGCCAGACGGCTCTGACCCCCAGCGGCTAGCCCGCATCAGGCCTCCGTCTTCAAGGCTGGGCGAGAAGGAAGCGCGGCGGGCGGGGGCCTTCCCGGGCGTTTCATTACTCTGCTCGTTTGGCCGCTGACCATCCATCACCGGGGACGAGTGATTAGGGGTGCTGCTTAGTGTTAGCGGCACATGCGCGAGCTCGGCGGCTGTGGAGAGGAAGTCTGCAGAGGGCGGCCCCGGGGGCTCTGCAGGCCGGGGCCGGGGCCGGGGCCGGGGGCGCGTTTTGATCTCCGCCTTTGTTGCGGAAGGCGCCCGTGCTCTCGCGGCGGCCCCCTCGCGGCGGCCGCGTGTCGGCTCGACGTGCCCAACACCTCCAGGCCCGGCTTGGGCAGAGACGCCCGCGGGGAGCTCCGGCTCTGTCCTTGGGACCTGACCAGGGGTCTCCGGAAGTCCGTCCGCTGGGCCCGATGGGGCTTCCGCCAGGAGGTGCGCTGGGGCAGCGGCCCGGCCCTTCGGACGCCCCCGAGGAGGACGGGGCGCTGCCGAGAAGTGTGTCGTGGCCTACAGCCACGTGTCTGGCCCGCCTGGTCCGGAGCGGGCGCCTCAGCGGAGGGCGCGGTCCATGTGCTGGGGGCGTGCACGTCCAGCGCCCCTCCAGTGGGGGCACCCCGGCAGGGCAGCAGGTGCTCTGGGCTGGCTCGAGAGTCGGTGGCACGGTTGGGTGCTTGGGGTTCAGGAGCCCCGTGAAGCCCTGTCCTGGCTCTCGGGGTCCACCTCCGGAAGTGGGCTGCGGCCTCCTGGCGTCCGGCGGAGCGAGTGGGGGCTGCTGCCGGCTGGCGGTGAAGCCCAGCATAGTCTGCGCGCCCTCCGAGGTGCAGCTCCGTTCCGCGGCCGCCGAGCCCGAGAGACAGCTGGGGCAGCTGGAGCCCACTTTGGTTTGGTGTGACGGCTGGTGAGTGGGCACCTGTGCCAGGGCCCTCGTCGGGAGGGGCGTTTCGGGGGGGACGTGGGAGCCGCCAGGGCCAGGCCCTGAGGTCGTCGTGCCCCACCCGGCCCTGCCACTCCGCTGCCCCGAAGCTGCGGTCTCCAGCATCCCCCAGGACCGTCTGGGGTTGGCCTGCCCAGCCGGCCTGGGCGTCACCGGAGGTGAAAGTGGACGTCAGGCCCAGCGCTGAGCGCCAGCGGGTGCCCACCAGGCCCAGGCCGAAGCGGCCCTCCCTATGAGGCTGCGCGCGGACGGTCAGAGCTGGGTTTGGTCGCGTCGGACTCGTAGTTGCCTGTGAAACGTTTTTCCTGCGCGTGGCATCGCTCTTCGCCCTCTGGAGCTGTGGCCGGCCCGTTCCGGGCTGGCTCTGCGGCTTCATCGCCCATCAGTGTGGCCGCTGTCCGCCCAGGCGCTTCCCAGGCCGGTCCGGCTGTGGCTCGGCAGCTGGGGGCCGCGGTGGCGGGGTGGGTGCTGGCCTGACGCGCTCCCTGCACTCCGGCCGTGGCGGCCTCAGCCCGCGGGGTGAGCGAGGGGCTTGGGCCTGAGCGTCCGCTCTGCTCTGGAGCCTCCACCGGGAGCGGGGCCCGCAGACGGGGGCTCACTCCAGAGTGACAGTCTTCAAGGGGCTGAGCCGCTGAAATGGTGAGACTGTCCTTGGCGACTAAAGACAAGGCCGCAGGCCAGAGCTGGGGACGAGTGGGCCGCGGGGGCGGGGCCAGACGGGCAGACGGGGCGCCGAGAGGAGCCGCCCTGTGTCCTGGGCGCGGAGAAGGAGGCGCAGTGGTTTTATGATGCCCCATATTAACGTCCTCACAGCCCCCGTTTCAGTGGGATTACTCGAAAGTTAATGTTTCTCTACGTGTTAATGGATATTAACTTTTATAAGCAGTTGAAACACATGAAAGGCTTAAAATGTTAAGAACCTTTTGGAGGCACCACAAAGACTGACCTGATCTCTTAGCAATGTTCCTTTTTAAACGTGCAGAATCAAAGTTTATTTCCGACTCAGTTTTCCGAGGGCCTGAGCAGAGAGCCCTTGCCCCTGGGGCGTGCGGCGTGGCCCTCGCCCTCCGCCTCGTCCTGCCGCGCGGCTCGTGCGGGTGTCTGGGGACCGCCGGCCTGAAACCCGCCCCTCACCAGAGAGCCTGGAAATTCGCCTCCACTGTCTGTTGTGCGCGGTTTTGGGGCTCCCTCAGTCACCACATTCTGCGTCCCCCCCGCGCCTCCCCTGAGAACCCCCGGGTGCCCTGCCCGGCCTGCTGCGGGCCCCCCGGGCGGCACCCTCCGGCCCTCCTCGCTGCCCTCCCGCCAGCTGCTGCGGCGCGCCCGCAGCGGGGCTCGCTGGGGCCCTTCCCACGGCGCTTCCAGACGCTCACGGGGAAGGGGCGCCGCACTCCCCCTGCGTGGTCCGCGGGGGCGGGGCCTCCGGGGGCGTCTGCGCTCTGGCCCTTCGTTCCCCGGTCGGGCCTTACTGCGCTGGCCCCACTGCCCGCGGGGGGCTCCCGTGCAGACTGCGCCTGTGTCTCTGCCGCACCCGCTAGGGGTGCGCGGGCGCCCGGGCTGCGGCCCCTCCTGCCGGCTGCTGCTCGGGGGCTGCCCAGCGCTGGCGCCTTAGCGCGCTTGAGGACGAGCCCGGCGCTCGAGGCTCTGCCCGGACCCCGCCCCACGTCGGCCGCAGCCTCTGCTCCGGCACAGGGCCTCGGGCCTCCCTGCCGGACTCCTGCCTTTCCTGACGTCTGTTAGTTTTTCATTAATATTTTAATTTTTATTTAAACAGCTGTATAGGAAGTGAATTAACCCTGTGTCACATTTCCCATCCCTCCAAATTACCTGTCAACATTTATCCTTGGATTATTGTGAGTTATAATTAGCGGGTACATGTGTTTTATGTCCTCGGTGCTTTAATAATTTATCTTGTGTACTTAGTTTCCTGGAGCCAGGCAGGGTTGTCTGAGACCTGGAAATGGCAGAGGGGCCAGGGTCCTGCCAGGGACGTCCAGGGCCGTGGTGCCCGGGGGGTCTGGGTCTCCCTGCGTCAGCCTCGGCTCGCAGGACACGCGGCCGATGACTGTCCGGCAGAGGCGCTGGCCTTCGTCCTCGCCCGGAAGCCAGCTGGGCGCCGTGCTCTGCCACCCTCAGGGCTTCGCCCTTCCAGCGTCTGCGAGCAGGTTGCTTTCCCCGTTCCTATAGCTTAACACAGCTGTGCGCCTCAGATTCTCCTCTGACCTAGTTTCCACGGAAACCACAGTCGTGCGGCTCGGCCGCTGGAGGCCCGAGGGCCGGCCGGCACGAGGCGGCTCTCCGGGGAGGTGGCCTGTGTGCGGAGCGAGGTTCGGGCTCACCATGTCCACGGGGCCCGAGGGACGCTCCCCTGGGGTCCGGGCCTGCTGTGCGGGTCCCCTTGCCAGAGGCGTGGAAGGCAAGCAGGACACCGCTGGAAGCGAGGGCTGGTAAGAGGGCCAGACCGCCGAGGACACCCGGGGCCGAGACCCCAGCTGACAGGCCCTGCGCGCCCCTGCCACCGGGAGGCGCTAAGGCTCTTCCCTCGCGCTGCGGGGCTGAACGCTTTGCTGGGTGGTTTTGATAAAATTACGCCCGGCCCCAGACCCCAGCCCATTCGCAGCACGTTCCCAGCAGCCCTGAGGGCTGTGGCCGCGCCAGCAGCTGGCAGGCGCTTGCCGCTGTTACGGGGCTGCTGGGGCCGTGGTGCCGAACACGGCAGGGACACGCTCGGCCGTTCTCCTGAGAACTGGCGTGTGGGCGAGCTAAGGTGGACCCCCACATCCACAGAAGAGCGCCCCAGGCAGCGCTCCACCTCGGCGGGGCCGGCGCCGTGCCAGGGAGTCCCCGACTGGAGCGTGCGGGGCTGCGGATGGCCTGAGAGCAGGTGAGTGGGTGGCGGCGGCAACAGGTTGCGGGCAGCGTGGGCGAGGCCTGCCCGTGCGTGGCCGGCGTGGCCTCTGGAGGGCGGTGCGGCCGCTCTGATGTGGGCTGGCGTCTCGGACGCCCGGTTCTGACCCCACAAGCTCGGCAGCACAGTCCTCCCTGGCATGCGGGCGGAAGAGCTCAGTGGCCACTGGGAAAGCACTGTCCACCGAGACGCCCTCTGCTCAGTGCTGAGTGCAGCGAGGACCCCGACCAGGGAGACCCGATGCGGGTGACTGTATAAACATGGCAGATAGCCACAGAGTCTAGTGCGAAAGACGTATAATCGCAGGACAGTGCAAGCACGGGCACGAGAGCGATTCCCGCGGAGACGGCCCAGGAGCGGCCCGGCGGGCGGCCCGGGTCGGCACTTCCGCAGAGAAGCGTGCAGGTGCTGGGTAAGCGCGTGCCACCACGCCCTGGCTGTCGGGAGAAGCGGGCCGCCCAGTGGGCTGCGCCTCGCGCCCGTCTGGGTGGCCCAGCCCCGCAGGCCCAGTGTTGGTGCGGACGGAAATGACAGGAGCTGCCCCAGCTGGTGTTCTGGGTTCTTCAGGAGACCCAGGAGTAAGGCGGCACGAGGCCTGGCCCCGCGCACTGTGGCCGCCACTCAGGCCCAGCGGCGCCAGCCGCAGCCGTTCGCACCCACGTTTGAGCTGGGGGTAGTGAGTGGGGCACATCGGGGAAGGACAGTGGCCAAGCGAGTCTCCCGTGTGCGGGCTGTAAACGGGCAAGGCCACTCCAGACCAGCTCTCGGAGCCGACTGCAGCGCTGAGGCTGGGGGGAAGGGCGCTGGGCCTGGCGCCGGGGCGGCCTCCGGAAGACTCAGAAAGCGGAGAGCCTGGGCATCGTTGGGGCGCCTGAGACGGCGCGGTGCTGGGGGGGCGGTGCGCGGCTGCTCACAGAATTACAAATAGCAGTATCCCCGGCGCTGGCGGCTCTGCGTCTGAGTGCCTGCCCGAGGCGCCGCGCTCGCGGGTTTTATGCACCTGTTTCCACGGCGAGATTTACAAGCACCAAAAGGCAGAAACAGCCACCTCGTGGATTAGTCAACAATGCGGCGGGTCCGGGCTGTGGAACATTATGTAGCCCTGAAAAGGAAGAGGAGCCCGCACCTGCTGCACCGAGAAACAGGCCCGTGCTGGTGCTCTCACTCACACGAGGTCCCGGCCCGGCCAGGTCATAGAGGCGGACAGTGGGGGTGCAGGGGTGGGAGAGAGGTCAGCAGACTCGACAACAGGAGAGGCTTCTGGATGAGGGTGGTGGCGGCTGGGCAGTGTGTGGACTGGACGCGGACACACGCTGGTGCCCGGGGCTGCTTTGCCGCAGGCCCTTCTCCACGCTTGCTGACCAGTGGGGGTGTGGGGAGCACGGCCGCATGGCGGGTGGCTTCCTTTGGGCAGGTTGGTGGGGGCAGCCGTGGCTGGGAGGACACAGGCGCCGAGTGGCTGTGGGTCTCGTGGGCGGCCCCCAGGGTGCCCAGACGTCCACGTGCCAGCGGCCCCAGGCGCGTGGACGCTGCGTCACGAGGCCGCCTCCCGGTCTGTGACTCCCTGGCGAGTCACGGCGCGCCGGAGCCCTGTGCCGTGTGCTGCAGGGGTGCGGGTGAGCGCCGCCGAGGCTGTCGTGCTTCCTCGGCGTGAAGGCCCCGCGCTGCTCCTTCCGCAGCCCCCCCGCGGGCACTGCCGCCAGTCCCTGGCCGTCGGGCGGCCTCCTTCCAGCGCGGCCGGGGCCGTCACGTGTCAGCCCCTTCCCGTCTGGAAGCTCTCACTTTTCAGGTTGTGTCGATGCCGTTGCATCAGCGCAGAGGCCGCAGCCCGTTGGCCAGCGCGTGTGGTTACTCGGGGAGCAGAGGGGAACGTCCCCTCTCCCCGTGTTTGGGGTTTTCACGGTCTGAAAGAATTAATACCTGCCTTTCTTTCTGTCCTTTATCAGCGCTTCTATCGATCTTCCTCAGACGGCGCTGGGCAGCCTCGGCCAGTGCGGCTGAGAGCGCCTTTTTGTTAGTGGAAAACAATGGCGCGATATTTATTTTAAGTGTTCCGTGAATGTAGGATTTTTTCCCAGGCTTTCTTACTGGGTGGAGACAGCGCCTGGAAAGTGCTGTTTACATACCTTAGGAGGGGTCAAGATGTCCAGGCAAAACCTTGTTTAATTGTCCATCACCATAGAAACATATCAGCTTGTTGTTAGAGCTTTTGTAAGTACATTGTCATTTTCACTTCATTGATGCTCACCACAGAGCAATTAAATGTGTAACTGACCGGCACAAAAATTTCAAGAAGCAATTACAGCTGCTGGAGTGTCTGAGGCTTTGCTGTTTGGGGCCCGTTCAGCCCCGAGAGGAGCTGGTGGCCCCTGTGCCTTCTCTGCCGGCCTGTTGAGCCTGGTGACGCTGCTGGAACGCGGCGCTGGTGTCATCTCCAGGACAACGACGAGTGATTAGGCGCAGGGCTGAAATGCAGTGTTTTGTGGGTCGGAAGAAAGAACTTGGTCCCAAGGTTTTGAAGACGCGCCTGCTTCTTACGCGCGGCTGGAGTAGAGGGGACAGCGTCTGCTGAAGTGCCTCAGATTTGTGGGGTTTCGAAGGTTCGGGTGAGGATTCACACTGGGGATAAGATCTGACGCCCTGGAGATCCCCGCGGGCCACGTGTGCGCGCCCGGAGCCCAGGGGGCCTCCGCCCAGCCCCTAGCCCAGACGGGCGGCACAGCCCCCCAGCCCACCCCGCCCCCGTGAAGGGCGTCTGAGGAAGCTATTCCGGCATCTGGCGCGTCTTTTAGCTCCGGGTGAGCAGCAGCGGCCTGATGGAGGCTTCCCTTGGGGTCCTGCTTCCCGCCCGCTAATGGAGGCGGCCAGGCCCTCCCTGCGCGGCCTGCTGGCGATTAATGGGGTGATAAGGGCGCCCGCGCTGCTCGGGACTCGGGTGCGGAGTCCCCAGCCCAGGCCTCCGGCGGAGCGGGGAGCCGCACTGTGCGTCCGGCCAGCGGGTGGAGGTGGGGCTGGTGGGGCGCCGGCGCTGGCGGCTCGTCCCTCTCCTTCCAGGCAGCGGGCAGTGGAGGCCGGCCGCCCTGCTGGCGGGCGTGGGAGCGAGCGTGCGAGCGGCCGCTCCTCCTGCGCCCGCGGGGGCGGGGCGGGGCCTGGCGCGCCCCGCCCCTGCCGCGGGCGCGGACCCTCACGTGGCGCTCGGCCAGCCGGGGCAGGCGCTTTTCCTGAGCGCCCCACTGCCCCCCGGGAGCCGGCGCGCCGGCGTGGTGAGCGTTCCGCAGGGCGCGCTGCTGCAGGGCCTGGCCGGCGGCCCTTGCCCTGCTGCTCAGGCAGGTGCGCGGCCCTGGACGCCGCCTCAGGTGGTGTCCGCGAGGGGTGCGCCCTTCGGGCTTGCAGACTTTCTTTGGAAGAAGGCAGCTCACGTGTGTGTGCGTGCGCGCGCGCGCATTTAACGCACCGATATTTCTGTGTGGGACCTACTTTGTGGGCGTGTGCGACAAATAGGAGGGTATTCGCTCAGGTGTCCCGTCCAGGCAGGGTCCTCCGGGGCGAGGGGCAGGCCTGAACTCGGCTCTTCCACTGGACACAGCAGGGCGTGCCCAGCAGGGGGCGCTCTGCTCGAGCTGTCCTCAGAAGGCTTCACCGAGGCAGAATGGGGAAGGTGACCAGACAGCCTGGCCGGTGCGGAGGACACCCCAGGGCAAGGAGCAGGCTAGTCTGCGCGGGAAGCCGGGCCGCAGCCTCCGTGGGTGGCCACCCAGCGTCACTGAGCTGCGCTTGTCCGGCCGGGTCCAGCTGCGTGACCCGCTCTCTCCCGACAGCCCTGCGCGGAGTCCTGGCCTCCCGCGCGCACGGTGCTCTCTTCCTCCTCTAGTCGGGGCCAAGGCAGTGGTGGGGGCAGGCCCCTCCCGCGCCGGCCCCCTCCGCGCCGGGCCCGCTGTTGGCTGGCGCTGGCCGGCCTTGCCAAGCCTCTGCTTCCCGCTGTCAGGCCCTCGGCGGCCACAGCGAGGGCCCAGCAGACTCGCGTTCTGGGTTGTCTCAGCTGCTGTGTGGGGGCCGCAGACCCCAGGCTGGGTGGGGTGACTGGCCGGAGGGCCGCGGGGCAGTGCCATGGGCGTGGGTGCGATGCCAGGACCAGCTCGGTGGCACAGGCTGGGCGTGGGGGCGCGCGGCCGCGGGGCGGGGCGTCCCCCAGGTGGCGCCGTCGAGGCGGGGAATGACGCTGCGGGGACGCGGCTGCCAGAGCAGGCCGGCCGCGCCCGCGAGCCCGGGCCGGGCGGGCTCCGACCATGTGGCCCGGCCTTGGGGGGGGAGGCTCTGGAAGAGTGGGGGACCCGTGAGCCGCCGCCGGGTCCCGGTGCGGGGGTGTCCGGGAGGCGCACGGCGGGCCTGGGGGAGGGCGAGGGGGAGGCGGCCGCAGGCCCACGGGGTTTCCCTGGGCGGGCTGGAGCGGCAGGGCGAGCCGGACACAGGCTGGGCGGGAGGCCGAGGGGCACACGGCTGCCCGGCCGCGTCTTGGGGAGCGGGGCCGGCCTGGGAGGCGGCGATTCCCGGCGGGGGCCGGTCAGCGGGTGGGTGTGCGGGTTGCCGAGGAACGGGAGAGACGGCTTGGAATGTGGCGGCAAACGCTGCTGGGGCCTGTCATGCCCCGCGGCCTCAGGGCGCACTGCCGGTCGTGCTGGCCGGAGCGCTCGCCGCGGCAGCGTGCTCAGTGCCCAGACCGCCGGCGGACGGCTTCGGGGGCCGTGTGGGCTGTGGATGGAGAACGGGCGCTGCCGCTGCCTCGGGGGGCTGCCGGCCAGGAGCTGGTGTGGGGGAGGGGGCGGTTTCTGTGGGCCGGCGAGGCGCGGAGGGTGCTGAGCTGGCCTCGGGCGGCGGCACCGCGACTGGACTCAGACTGGGCGGAGTCCGAGGCCGCAGCCCAGGCCCTGGTCCTCCCCTTGAAGCCCGGAGGGGCCTTGGCACGGCTGCGGGGGACGGCGGTGTTGCGGCCTGCCACTTCTCGAGGGGGAAACTGAGGCGCAGCCGGGCTCAGCCCTCTGTGGAGCTGGCCTGCGGCGCCCAGGGCGTGTGCCGCTGTCCAGGGAGCCCCGCCCTGCCTCCCCCAGCTTGCACCGGGGCCGAGCGGCGGCGCCTGAGGAGTTCTGGGGGCGCCGAGCTGGGCGGTGGTTCCCTCCGACATCGGTAAAAGCCAGACGCCCCGCAGCTCGTTCTCGTGGTGCCCGAGGCCACGTACATTCACGCAGGCCGGGGCTGGGGGTCTCCCGTGCCCACTGCCCGCGCTGGTGTCCCCGCCGGCCCGGGGCTGACAGCCTCCACCCGAGCCCCCAAGCTGCTGCTCCAGAGAGCGCCCCGGCCCCCAGAACGGGAGGGGCTGGGCATGCAGGGGGGCGCGCGCTGGTGGCTGGCAGCCCCCCACCCCCTCCCCGCAGGCCTCGGCTCACCGTGGGCGCGTGCGGGCGCCTGTTTCTGGCAGCCCTCCGGGGCCTCAGCCAGAGGCTGTGCGCTCCTGGGCCTCGGCGGCGCCGGCGCCGGCCTGCCAGGCCAGCGGGAAGCACCTGGCGGCAGCAGCCCGCGCCGGGGCCAGGCGGCCGCTCGACGCCCCCGCTCTTTCCCAGGGACTCCGCGCCCGGGTCCTCGAGACGCTGGTCATGCTGCTGCTGCTGGCCTTGCTGGTCCTGGGCATGGTGTGGGTGGCCTCGGCGCTCCTGGGCAGTGACGCCGCCAGCATGGAGTCCCTCTACGGTAGGCCGCGGGGGCGGGGAGTGGGCGGGGCCTGGGGCGGAGCCGGGGCGGAGCCTGGGGTGGGGAGCAGGTGGGGCTGGGGGCGGGGCCTGGGGCGGGGAGCAGGCGGGGGCGGGGCCTGGGGCGGGGAGCAGGCGGGGGCGGGGCCTAGGGCGGGGAAGCCCAGGTGAGCGGCTTCTGCTCCTAAGCTCCCAGGGCTGCTCCTCTCGGGTCCGCCCGGGTCTGCGCCCGCTCTTCCTTCTCGTGGGAGACCTTCCTGGGGGCCGCCAGGTCGCAGTCCAGCAGCAGGCTGGCCGGGCGGGGCCTGCACCATGCAGTGGCTCAGACGCGTGTCTTGCAGACCTGTGGGACTTCTACCTGCCCTACCTGTACTCCTGCATCTCGCTGATGGGCTGCCTGCTGCTGCTGCGTGAGTGCCTCCGACCCCCGGCGGGCGGGCCTGGGCCTCGCGCGTGGGCGGCCAGCCCTTGTCGCTCTCGAGCCGGCTACGTTTTGATCAACGGAAACTGCGGAGCAACAGACGCTCTGGTGGTTTCCCGGAAGCTTCTCCCCCGCGCTGGAGAGTCACGTGCTCCCACACCGTGTTCACGCCCCCCGCCCCGCAGGCCCGTGTGCGCATGCCTGGGTGCAGCGCGCCGCCCGTGCCCCAGCCGGCCCCGGGGTGCCCGCCGCGAGGCAGCTCGGGCCACGGCTCCGCCTGACGCGCTGTCTGCCCGCAGTGTGCACCCCGGTGGGCCTCTCGCGCATGTTCACGGTGATCGGCCAGCTGCTGGGGAAGCCGGCGGTAAGTGCCTGGGCGGGCCCTGGCGCGGGTGGGGCTCCCTGAGGGTGCCGGGAGCCTCTGGCGTCTGACCCACGCTGGGTGCTGTTTGCTGCATCGCCTCCGTCTTCGGAAAGCGAACTTGTAGCTTTTACAATATTAACTCCAGGCACCGAGGCTAAGCGCCCCCAAACTTACAGACTGACCGGGCCCTCTCGGGGCCTTTGCCCCTTGCCCTGACGGTCATGGGCCGCGCCGGCGCACAGTCTGGCCGGGAGTCTGCCCGCACGGCGCCGTCCCCCGACTCGGCAACTCCTGAGGGCCACGTTGGGCTGGGGGATGCGCCGTCTGTCCTCGCGGCTTCAGCCTCCGGCCTCCTGTTGCGGGCACGGAGGGGAGAGGCTCTTTGCTGCCTGTAGGTGTGGCCCCTGACGTTGCCCTCGCGCCCCGACTGCGCTGGCCCGGCCTTGCCGCCCCGTCCTGCGGAGAGCCGGGCCCTCTGTGTCCCCTGCGGGCCGGCGGCGCGGGGCGGGCGGGGGGCTGCCTGCCTGACCTCAGGCTGCTTTTCATCAGCGACAGTCTCACCGCGTCTCCTTGTGAAAGTCAGCGGACTCGCGGGTTGCGTGGGCGCGCACCCCAATGCTGGCGCCCCCCGCGCGCCCCGCCCTGCTCGCTGGGCCTCACTCCCTGCCCCCGCCCCGCCCCCTCGCGGCTGGACAGCGCGGTCCTTGTTTGTGCCTCGTGCTGGTCACTCTCCCCTGCTATCGTCGGTGGGCCGCGGGAGGTCGTCAGTATCTCTTGAAATACCGGGAGTCACTGGATTGCTTTAAATAAAGTTTACATACAGTCTCCACGTTTGGTGCCTGACGGGAGCGACGCGGTTTGAGCTCCCGGCTGAGAGCGCCCAACTGCCCAGGAGGCGCTGCAGGCCCAGCCCGGCCTCCGCTGCCTGTCAGCGCCCCCCACGCCATGTCCGGCGGGGACGGGCACTTTGGCTGAGTGACACGGACATCTCCTCAGCCCTGGTCGTCTTCCAGACTCCCCCGGAGCTAGAACCGTCTCAAGAAGCACAGCTGTAGCAGCGAGGCCGGACTCGGACTCGCCTTAGGAAGTGTCCGTGTGGAGGCCGGGGCAGCCGCCTGGGGCAGCGAGCCTGCCGCGGTGCTGTGGCAGTGGACACGCACAGGGCGGGCCCTGGGCTCCCGTCTGTGGGGAAGGCGGGCCGAGGACGTCACCAGCAGCGGCCGGCGAGGAGCGGGTGGCGAGGAGCGGGTGGCGGGCGGGGCGGCCCTTCGCCCCGAGAGCGCGCCGGTCAGCGCGTCTTGGCTGCCTGGGCATGACCAGCCGAGAGTTCCTCTGCCGTGGCGCGACGGCGGCGCAGGCACACGTGCGAGTGTTGGCAGCGCCAGTGTGCGGCTGCCCCGCCCGGCACTTTGCTCTCTCGCTCAGATTCTGGAGGACCTCGACGAGCAGCTGAGCGTGGCCGCCCTCGAGGAGCAGGCGCTGCGGCGGCGGCTGGCCGGTACGTAGACGCCGCGGGCTCGCGCGCCGTGGAAAGGGCGAACGCTGAGAAAGGTAACAGGGTGGAGCCAGCCTCTGGGGCCCCGCCCACGGCGGCGACCCCCCCCCCCGAGGCGTCCCTGGGGGACCCCGAGGCCGCCCCACTCCTGCATCCCGGGCTGTGGCCCGCGGCCGCTGAGCCGCAGATTGGCCGTCGGCCGTGCCGGGGACGCCCTCCGCCCTGCAGCCGAGGCCCTTGCTTGCTGTGAGCTGGCGCCGTGGGTTGGGGTGCGGCGGCCGGCGGCCGCGGGCTGCAGGCATGGCCAGTGGGCTGGGGCCCCCAGGTGTGCGCTTAAATGGCGTGTCGTTTTGGGGGGCCAGTGTAGTTCAACAGAGAAGTGACAGTTGGGGTGAGTTTTCTTTGGGTTCTGCTGGCGCGGCTCTTGCCTCCCGCTTTTGGGTGAGTCGCTGCTGTGTTTGAGAGGCACAGGGAGTTACGGGGAGGTTGCTTGAGTGAGGAACCCAGACTGCGGGGAGAGCCCTGCACCCGCCCACGGGCCCCCAGCGGGCCTGTCACCCCAGGAGGGTGTTGGCGGCCACCCCACCCCTGACGTCCCAACCCCACAACAGCCTGTCCCCGCCCCGCCCGGCTGCTGTGGGCCACTCGCCTGTGGGCGCTCGGGCTGCTCCCAGGCCCCTGCACGTCTCCCCGCAGCCGGGGTTCAGGGCGTCCCCGCCGCCCCAGCAGGAGCGCCCGCTGGCGCCGGCCGTGCCTCGGAGCAGAGGCTTGGGGGGCGGCTCCCTCGCCTGCTGGCGTGGCTCTAGGGTGTTCCCGACGGCGTGAATAGAAGCCAGGTCCTCGGTCATTCCCCGGGAGCCCCGTGCCCCCTCTGAGCCCTGCCCCGGGCAGCTGTGCTGCTGCAGCGCCCCCTCCCCCCTTCCCGGCGTGGCCGCACAGCTGGGGTGCTCGGCACCCCCGCGCCCCTTCTCCCTTCTTGCTTTGCTTCTCCTGCGAGACCTCACGGCCGCCCCGTCTCCACTCCAGCCTGCGCCTGGGGCAGGGCTTGCCAGCTCTGCCCGCCTCTGCCCGCGAGGCGCGGGGGTGGGCTTCGGCCAGCGGGTGAGCAGGGGAAAGCGGCCTGGAGGGCAGTTGCGTCCCCGGGGCGGGAAGGAAGGAGGAGGAAGCGCGTGTGGAGGGGAGATTAGGGCCGTTGGAGGCCTCTGAGACAGCCAGGCACGGGCGCGGCACCAGGCAGCAGCAGAGGCAGGCGCTTCCCGGGGCTGGAACACCAGCCCCCAGCGCATCGGGCCCCTGCCCCCGAGGGGCCCGGCAGAAAGCCCCACTGCGGGATGCGGCAGGAGGCCTTAGCAGCGCCCCGGGTGAGGGCACGCACGTGCTTGGCATCGGTAAGCGCCTGAGCAATGCAGCAGCGTTAATTGAAATAATTAGCTTCTGTGTGCGCGTAGCCCACGGTTGCCGGCAGTGACTTCAGAAGTGCCGTGATGAATAGGAATTATATTTTGCTGTTCAAGTTCAAACCCCTCACAGTTCTTTTAATGTAATTTATGTTAAAATATTGTAGCCTTTGAACTTAATGGTTCAATTCAGTTTTGTTGGGCGCGATTTTCATCTTCACGATAAAAAGTCTCACTTTTGGTAGCAGTTGCCTTCCTGCTTGATTCTAATCTCTTTTAAAGCCTTTCCCTGGACGCGAAGCACGCACAGCTGTGCGGCCCCTTCTGCGCGTCTGCTGCGGCTCCTCTGCGCCGTGAAAGCCGAGCGGGAGGCGGCGCCCCTGCTGGGGCGGGGCGGGGCGTCGGCGGGAGGCGCTGCCCTCGGTGCCGCCGGCCACGTGCGGGCTGCCTCTGCGGGCTGGCGGGACGGGCGCTCGCGCGCTCCGTCTTCCGGGGCCGGGAGCCGGCCTCCTCGCGCTCGCCGGCGGCCAGCGGCGGCCGTGTGAGGTCCTGCGTGCCGGCGGTCACGTCCCGGGGCCGGCGCGGCTGGCGCGGGGGCGTCGGCTTTCTTCAGGAGACGCAGGCTGCTGGCCACGGCCGGGCGGTGCCGCGATGGGAGGCCTCAGGCCGCCTCGGCCGCTCGCAGGAAAGACCAGTGCGGGCGCGACGGGTTTCGCGGCCTTGCTCTCGGAGATGCCCGCGCTTGGGGCAGGTGGGCGGGGCGGGCCTGTTACGACGGCTCAGCTGGGGCCACACCGCCACCTCAGGATGATGCGCTCTGGCCCGCGAAGGCGGCTCGTCACGGACCAAATGTGGTGCGCGGAGGGAGGCCCACGACGGGGGGCGGCGCTGGAGGCCGGGGGGTCAGGGGCCCCAGGAATTTCAGTCAGGCGTGGAACACCTGCTGCGATTCAGAGGGAGGGTCCAGGTTTGTCAGCACAAGTGAATTTAACACGCAGGCGGCCTCTCAGCCATGAGCCCGGGGAGGCTGTTGCCAGTCGTGGCGCATCAGGTGGGCGTCAGAGTCCTGCCAGCATCTAGGTTACGCGGCACGTCCACGGCGCACAGCGCACGTGAGGAACGGCCGAGCCAGCACCGTGGCTGCTCCGTGGGATGTCCCGGCTCACTGGGGGTCACCTGTCCTGCCTGCGGTCATTCATAATGAAGCGCTTGTGCGTTTTCAAACTGTGTTGACTGTGTGTGTGCAGGCCTGTCAGCCATGCTGTCGCGGCCGTTTGCGAGGAAAGAGCCTGATTTTAATGAATGTTGGAGCCGGAAATGGAGTTTGGAGCACAGGCCTGTTCCCTGCAGGCGGGGCCGGCGTGGCGGCGTCTGGTCAGTGCCTGCTCTGGGCGCGGCCAGCGCAGCTCTGGGTGTGCAGCTTCGGTGCTGGCCGCGCTGGGGCTGTCGGCCCTGCAGCGTGCTAAGTGCCTCAGACTCACCTGCAGCCTGTTTGCCGCCGCGGTTGGGAGTGATTGAACGTGCCGCATGGCTGGCGGGCTCTGTGGAAGCCTCGCTCTGGCCCGCGGGGCAGTAGGTGCGCTCGGCAGTCTGAGGCCCCTGAGAGAACAGATCTTCCGGTCACCCGTTTTTGGCCACACGCCGAACGAGACAGTTGAATGGCGTCTAGCCCGGCTGCACAGGGGCCTGCTGCGGTGCCCCGGCGAGGCCGGCGAGGCCATGGGGCGGGTGGTGAGTACCGGGGAGCAGCTGCTGCGCCCCGGCCTTGGGTCACTCACGTACCAAGGTGGAGACTTGCTTTTTTTTTTTTTTTAAAGGACAGCATCGTGTATTTTCAATAAACTAATTAGTCTCCGCCCTGTAACGTATAGGGTGTCGGGTGAGACTCCCACATTACTGAAGGGGTGCTGGACCCCGGGACCCTGTCATCTGGGGAGCAAAGCGTCTTTAGTGCCGCACTGGTTTTTTCAGCTCAAGAATAAAGCTGGGAAAAGTTGCCTTCAGCTGTTAGTTTTCCTGAATCCAAAGAGACGGGCGGGGCAGGATCAAAAATACTTACTTGATCAAAGTTATTGGCTCTGACGTCTTCTTACCTGTGCGAGAAAGATGAAAGGTGTTGTTTTTATTGCATGCTGGTAACAGTGTAATTTTGAACTAATTGGTGTTGAACTGCCAATCACCCGGGGGAATGCAAATAGATACTCTTACCGTTTCCTTTGAGGTAGTGAAATCTTGTGTCGAAGCTGGAAGAAAAACAGAATAATACCGTTAAATTGACCTTAAATGAGCTGCTTTGTGGTTTTCTTGGAGAATCCCCTTTTATTTTCCCCGACTAGTCCCAACAGGCCTTGTCTACGGCGTGACTTAGTGACTAGACGGCGCTGCCACGGCGCGCGCTCACCTGGAAAGGCCGCGCAGGGCTGGGGGCGCGGGCGCGGCTGCCCAGGTGAGCCGCGGGGCCATCGCCGCCGCCCGAGGGGCTCGGGGGAGGAGGCGCCTGGCCGTCAGGGGGCGCTCGCGGGCCTGCGTGCCCGTGCGGAGGGCTGGGGGCTGCCTGCTGCGCGCTCTGGAGACAGCTCAGCATTCCAGGGAGGCCCGGGGTTATTTTGGGGGAGAGGGGAGGATGCGCAGGAATCCAGCGCCGCGACCGGGAAGGCGAGGTAACAGAGACGCAGGGGCCCCGAGGTGGGGCGCCTCCAGCCGGCCGCTGCGGGCGCAGGTGGGCCCAGGGCAGCGCGCCCGAGCTTCGGGCAACGCGAAGCCCTTTCCGCGCTTTCTGGTCTAATGAGCCCTCCCGGTCCGCGGCAAGCACCCGAGTAGGTGAGCCCCACTTCTCGGAGGAGAACGCCGGGGCGCAGAGAACCCTGGGCTTAAGGAACAGAGCCCGAGAAGCGGACACTCAAGAACATTGCGGTTCCATGAACCCCAGGGAGCGGCAGGCGCCACGGGTCGGTGGAGCGGCCTGGAGCCCGTGTCAGGGCGCGGGGCGCGGGGAGCGGGCTGCGAGGGCTGTCCGCCGGGAGCCGCGCGGGCGGGGCGGGGGCTGCCGCGGGACTGAGCGCTTAGGCCCGTGCCCGCGGGAGCCTCGGACAGTGCGCGCTCCTGGGCATCTGCAGGAGGGGAGCCCCGCCCAGGCTAGCATGGGGCGCCTGGGGCCCCTCTGCAGCCGGCGTCCTCAGGGCCAGCGCCGGGCAGGCGGCAGGGGCTGCGGGCGTGTCTTGGTGACCGCGGCCCGCTGCCTTGGTGAGATGGGGGAGCCCCCTCCTGGCCCGGGGACAGGAAGGGCTCTTGGGACGCACGTAACCGCGCAGGACGCGAGCCAGGGACGCCGGGGTCCTGCGAGACGGCGAGCTCGGAAGTGTGGAGGCCAGGGCCAGGGCCAGGGCCAGGGCACGCGACGGCATCTGGGCCGGCTTGGCCCTGAGTGGGGGCGAGCGCCTGGGAGGGCGAGCTCGCGGGGGAGGCCCCGGGCGGGCAGCGCCGTGTTGGGAGGGCAGCGGCTAGGTGACGGTTCCGCTGTGTGGCGTGGACGCTGCTGCCGGGGGTGGGGGCCGGGGGTGGGGGCCTGGCTGGATGGCCCAGCTGCGCCGCTGCCCCACGGTGGCGTCTGAGAGCTGGAGAGTGAAGAACAGCAGGGAAACCGCCTCACGTAACAGGGAGAAAAGCCAGGGCGGTCAGCCGGGTGGCGGGCAAGTGGGCGCCTGGAGGGCGGGGTGCGGGCGTGGGGACAGTGGCCGGGCGTGGCACTAGGAACTGGGCATCTCATTTTGCTTAAGACGAGGCTAAAGGGCTCTTAAAATCCAGGTGGGTGGCGGGGAAGGAGGGGCAGGGGCTGCTCAGCCGCCGGAGCCCCCCGGCACACTGCAGCTGCTGCTAAACGCCAGTGGGCCTGGCTGCCGGCGGGTGGGGTGGTCGGCGGCAGCCGCCGCCTCTGCTCGGCCCTGCCTTTTCTTCCAGAAGGCGCCTGCTCACCTCGGCCGTGCGTCCAGTCGCGCCTCGGGTGACGGGCCGCGGTAGCGCCCTGGCCCAAGACTTCTGCTCCACCAGAGCGCGGAGCCGAGAAGCCGGCGGCCCGCCACTGTGCCTGGGGGTGTCGGCCCGGCTCCCGCCCCCTGGGCCGCACGGTCGTCTGTCTGGCCAGCGCCTCCTGCCCTTGGGCCCCTTTTCGGTGCTGTCCCCTCAGAAGCGGTTTTCAGTGACCCCGGCTGGTGACCGCTGCACCTCAGGTGAGGTGCAGGTAGCCCCCCGCCCGCTCTCAGCCCTGCTCGTGCTTGCGTGGTGAGTGCGGATGGCCACAGCTCGCTGCCTGAGGAGCCCTGGCCGCGGAGGGCGGCGCGTCGGCGGGTGCCTGATTTGGGGACGTGCCCTCCCGGAGGGCAGGTGGCCCGACAGTGGGCCCCAGGGGCTCCCTGCGGGATCCGCAGAAGGCGCGAGTTTATAGTGTCCAGTGCCAGGAAGATACCTGGAAATAGGTGCTGTCCGAGGGCAGTGATGGAAATGGAGGTGACCACGGCGGTCTCGCCAGTGCTGCAAACCGCGGCCATGGGGGTGTTCCTGACATGGCACAGCTTGCCTGGGTCCTCCTGAGGCGGCCCCTGCCCTTGGGGTGAGCGCTTAGCGCCCCCCAGCGCCGCGGCAGGGCCCAGCCACGCGAGGGCATCTTGAGCGCCAGCGCCGCCGCCTGGGCAGCCTGGACGCGAGCCAGGGACGGGCAGCGCCGCCAGGGAGGCTCCTGGGGCGGCGCGCGGCTGCGGGGGCTGTGGCTAGCTCACGAAGAGTTTGACCAAAGTGAGACTTTTTTTTTAATATTTATTTATTTATGCACACAAGCCGGGGTGCAGGCCAGAGGTGGGGGGGTGAGAGGGCTCCCCAGAGACAGAGTGGGGAGCGGAACAGGCAGAGCCACTGAGACACACTGCTGAGGGGGCAGCGGGGAGGCAGGAGGGGTCACTGCGCCCTCTGGGGAGCTCCCTGGCCGGGGGTGGAACTCACGCTGCGGTGGCTGCGACAGCTCCATAGGGCTGCACTTAACCCGTTGTGCCACGCGGGGGGCCCAGAGTGAGACATTTTCTAGGGAATGTGTCAACTAGCGAGAACGGGGGCCCAGGGCAGGAGAAGTGGCCCTCGGTGGGGGCAGGGGGCAGGAGGCCCTGGGGGTGCGCCGAGCAGTAGTGGTGTAGCCCGGCGTCCCCCCTGAAGTGCTCTCGCCCCCACAGGCCTGTCCCCACCCGTGGAGTGCGACCTGCGGGGCCTGCAGCAGGAACTGGACGACCTGAAGACCCTCAAGAGCAAACTGGGTACGTGCTGCCGCCCCAGCTGCGCGCCCGGCTCCCGGTGGTGTCCCGGGGGCGGAGGGGAAGACGCCTGGGCGCCCCGGAGGCCGCTGGGGGCGAGTCCTGGTTTTGCCTGAGCGAGCAGAGCGACCCCCGGAGCTCCGAGGCGCCGCCGCCTCTGTCTGCAGGCGGCCTCTGCACCCGCCCGGCCTCGTGGGGCCCCTGGCGGTGCTGCCGCCGTGCTTGGCTCTCCCGCTCCCGCGGACTCGGGCCTCTGTGGTGCCCGTCCAGCCTGGCAACCGTTTGGCCATGCCCTTCGCTGAACGGGCGTCCGTTATGTCGCGGTCTCTCCGAGCAGCCGGGTGTGGCCGCCTCGCCCAGGCCCTGCCCCCAGCCCAGCGGTGTGCCGAGCGCAGCAGGTTCGCGGCCTGTTCCGGGGCTGTCGGGTGGAGGGCTCCGGAAGCCGCCCCGCCTCCGCGCTGCGCCCTGTACTTGGCGGTGGGCGGCCGGTGGCCTGCTCGGGGCTGACCCTCGCCGGCTCCTCGGTGCAGCGGGCCGGGGCCTCCCGCGGCCACGCTCGGGAGCCAGCCAGAGACACAGGCCTGCACACAGGCACGCGTGCACACTCGCGCGCACGCACACTCACACACGCGTGCCGGGAGTCATTCTCGGTGGCCAGAAACGACGCCCTCGCCCTGGCGGCGGGGTGCTGTGCGCAGGTGGGGCGGGGCACGGACAGACCCGCCTCTGGGCCCGCTCGTCTCCCAGCGCCCCGTGAGAGCCGGCAGCGCCAGAGGCGGCGTGTGTTGGGCCGCTCAGCCCCGCAGGCTGCAGGCCCTGCTTGGGAGTCGAGGGGCCCTGGTACCCTCCTGACTTCCCGCCTGCTCAGTGGGGCGCTGCCCCGTGAGGGGGGCCCCTGGGAAGCTGGGCGGCGTCTGGGCTATGGACAGGAGGTGACCTCAGGCTCATTGTTGCCCTCGTGATGGCAGCGCGGGGCTCCAGCCCAGGGCAGATGTGTCCTCAGAACATGCTGATTTTAACAGAGTGTTTCATTAACAGTGGAAATCTCTCTCTTACTGAAAGATTTTTGGTTATTCGTGCATACAAGAACTGGGGTGCAGGACAGAGGTGCGGGGGGTGATGGTGGTGAGAGGACTCCCCAGAGACAGAGCGGGGAGCAGGACAGGCGGCTCCACTGAAACCCACTGCTGAGGGGGCAGCGGGGAGACAGGAGGGTTCTCCTGCGCCCTGTGGGCAGCGCCCTGGCCAGGGGTCGCACTCAGGCCGTGGCAGTGACCGCCTGAGACTGACCCCAGGCCCCAGGGAGGCCCCACAATTCAAATCTCTTTACAGACTTAAAATTTCAGCATTATAGGATCCACCTCTTTAATGTAGCAAGTTGATTTTCATTGTGGAGAAAAATGAAAAATAATTTGTGATGTGAAAACAGCACATCCTGGGTATAGCAGCAGGAAATGAAACTGACCGGAGGGTTTTTGTAACGACTGAATCTGCGTCTTGTCCGTCCGCCAGAGCGGCGCAGGAGGGCGTCCGCGTGGGAGCGCAACCTGGTGTACCCCGCCGTCATGGTGCTGCTGCTCATGGAGACGGTGAGCGCCCCGGTGCCCGCCCTCGGCCGAGCGCTGCCTGTCCAGGGGTCGGAGTCCTCCTGCCCCTTTACTGGAGCCCAGGCGGAAGCCCGCGCCCCTCTCCTCCGGCTCAGGGGCCGCCGTCTTGTCTCGCTGGCCCCGCGAGGCCCGGTGCACTGGACGGCAATTCGCCCGTGCGCTCCCGGGACCGGGCTGCGGCGCTCGTTGGCGGCGGCTCTGACGTCAGCGAGGCTCGCGGGGTCCTGTCCAGTTTACTCTGTTGTTTCCCTGGACAGTCTGGTGGCTCACGGGTTAGACCAGCCCGGGTCTTCCCGCCCTTCCCCGGCACCAAGGGCGCGGTGATAGGGCTGGGGCCTGACCACTTGGGCCGGCTCCTGGCCCGGCGCTGATGTGCCTTGTGTTGCAGGCCATCTCGGTCCTCCTGGTGGCCTGCAATGTCCTCTGCCTGCTGGTCGACGAGACAGCCATGCCCCAGGGCTCGCGGGTAAGTCGTGTGTCTCCTCGCGGCCTGCCTCGGAGGGCTGGCCCCAGGCGGGCAGCGGGTGCTTGTGCCGGTCCTGCTCTGGGCCTGGGCCCCCCGCCAGCACGCCTTTCTGTGCGGCTCCCGGAGGCCACCTTGCCCACGGAGGTCCCGCTGCGGCTCACGTTGCTTGAAGCGAGCGGCCCCGTGGGCACCGCTGGCCAGGCTCCGGAGGGTGGGCCCTCGAGGCCGTGGCCCCACCCGGAAATCCCGAGAGCCGAGCCCGGTGCTGCCGCGGCCAGGGTGCCTGCCCAGCGCAGCTGCGTCCTCTCGTTTAAAAATGGGTGATCACCCCACATGCCGCCGGTCAGCCCATTGGGGTCTGGCCTCCAGGAGAAGGGAGCCCCACGCGGGGCGCGCTGCCCTCTGCACTCCCGAGAGCTGGGTGGCTGTGAATTCTGGCCTCCTGTTACGTTTTCCAAAGTGAGCAGCTTTCCGTGGAGATGACTTCAGCGCTCTTCTTTGAAAGCCTCTCCCCACAGAACTCAGAGTGTCTCAGAGTAAGGCGGGCCTGCCTCACTCCCCTCCCCGTGGCCGTATCGTGACGTAGCCGTATCGTGTCGCCATCTTTTCTGGGCATCGGGTCGCTGAGAGCCCAGGCGTGCCCACACACAGCCAGGACTGGGGCGTGCGAGGCTGTGGCTGCGGCCGGGGGTGGGGGGCGGGGCAGGACTCCAGCCTGCCCGCCAGAAAGTGGGGGCAGGGGCCCTCTGGAGAACGAGAGTCAGATCCCCCCGACTGGGCGAGGTCCCCTGGGGGTGGGCCCAGGCCCACGTGGGGAGGGGTCCTTCCAGGAGACCCCCTGCTCCCGGATGTGGTCTGCTCTGCCTGCAGCCCTCTCGCCTTGCCTGGCTTTGTGTCAGCAGCTCAGTGTTCAGGTCAATTCCTCCTGCTCGCGCTGGGCCCCTCGCAGCCCCTCTGTGCAGACGGGCTCACAGCTGCGGACTGGCCGCCGTCCTAACTGTGACCTGCCACTGTGCATGCCGCTGTTCCCTACAGCCCTTTGCTAGAGCCTTTAGGGTTTTCTATGTGTAGTACTGTACACATTACATTGTATGTAAGAACCTATTGTCTGCAAAGAACAGTTTTGCTTCTTTTCAACATGGTTTCCTTTTATTTCTTGTCTGATTGCTTTAGCTAGAACCCCTAATGCTACATTAAACAGAAGTGATAACAAGGAGCTCCTTTGCCTTGTTCCTGATTTTAAACAGAAAGATTTCAGCTTTTCACTGTTAAGTATAATATTGGTGATAATTTGTAATATATGGTCTCTATTATGTTAAAGGTAGGTTTTTTCTGGACCCATATTATTAAGAACTTTCATCATAAGTGGATACCAGATTCTTTCTCTGTATCTATTAGGATATTATTTTTATCCTTTCTTTTGTTGACTTGCTGTGTCACATTGATTTGTGTTCATTAAACCATCTTTGCATTGCTGAAATCAAGAAAGCCACGTGGTCATGGTATGTGACCTTTAGAGCATAGTCGGATTCAATTTGCCTGTCTTTTGGTGGGAACACAAAACATAAGCATCATTGCTCATCCGAGATTCTGGCCCATAGTTTCTCTTTTGTGTTGTCTTTGATATCAGACTGATACTGGCATCACAGAATGTTATCCCCTCTTCTTAGATTGTCTGGAATAATTTGAGTAAAGTATGAAAACTTCTTTATTTAAAGGTTTGATAAAATTCACTTGTTTGGAGGAGATGGTTCAACTTCCATATTTGTGATCTATCAAGTTTCCTGTTTCTTCCTGGTTCAGCCTTGGCAAATAATATTCAAAAAATGTATCCCATTTTTTCAAGATTATGGAACTTGTTAGCATGGAGGTGTTCATAGTAATTTCTCATGAGCCTTTGTATTTCTATGCTGTCTGTAGTGATTGTAGTTTTTAAAAATTTCTGCATAAAGAGGTTTTAAGATTAGGTATAACATTTAGGAAAAGTGATAAAATTTTTAAAACTAGGAGTTAATTAAACTATATCCTTTTAAACTTCGAATTCCCAAAAACGGTTTGGGAAAGGGAACTTTTAAGTGAAGAACAGGACAGGTTCATTCGCTTTCTATGCTGGCCTTACTCTCGGCAGGGTCTACCTTTTTTACCCGTTGCCTCAGGGCTCAGATATAGTCTAGTCCTGTTGTTCTATTATATTTACAAAAGTGTCTTCAAAGAATCACCATATGAAGCATCACTATAGCATTTCCCTAAGTATCTTATATTGCATTTTGAAACGAATCAGAAATGTTTTGAGCGTGCTAAAATTGCGAGCGCGTGGCTGAGCTGGCGGGCGAGCTCCGTGTGGAGGGGTGCGGCTGACTGCCTGCCACGCGTCTCCCTGCTGGCCAGGGTGCTGGGTGTCTGTGGCTTCCACTGTCCGGGTGCACGGAGTGACAGCCTGCGGGCGGCCGAATGACAGTGCTCGTGACTCTGACACGTGTGTCCCCAGGGGCCTGGTATAGGACACTCCTCTCTCTCGGCCTTCGGCTTTGTGGGCGCTGCGCTCGAGATCATCTTGATTTTGTATCCTTTAGCAGGACGTCTGTCTGCACGGGCTTCCTGTCCCGTTCTCTGGGGCAGCGGTGAGTTACGGAGACTCTTGCCTAGACGAGAAACAGGAAGCCGGTCTCCAAGTGGCTTTTGTTTTGCTTTGTTTTCCTTTCGGCCGCTGCGCCTTTGGGGCTGCCGGGAGCGGGTGGCGCACGCGTGCTCTGGGGGCCGCTTCCTTGACTCTGCAGCTATCTCATGGTGTCCTCCGTCGTCGGTTTCTATAGCCTCCGAGTTTTTGGAGACTTTATTCCCAAGAAGGACGACACCACCATGACAAAGGTAAGCCGGAGCCTCAGGTGGCTGGCTCACCTGCCGCGGGTCTGTTTGCGAGGTGCAGTAACACAAACTGGAAGGTTCCAAAACGCTGCACGGGTGGGAAAAAGATGTGCGTGTGTAGTTTGGGAGGCGTCCGCCCACTGGCGTGTCCGCCTGCAGAGCCTGTTGGCCAGCGCCGAAGTCTGCTGCCACCAGGCCTGGCCAGCCCCTCCCCCAAGCAGACCCCACGTGGGCTTCGGGGAGCTTGTTGGGCGCTGGAGAACTGCGGAGAGCACACGCTCTCAGCTCACAGCGGTCTGTCGTCCGAGTCTAGGTGGCTCTGCGATCCGCTGTGGTTGCCGCGTGCGCCACAGCCCTCAGGCTGCGGGGCGCAGCGACAGTCGCTGGCTTGTTTTGTCTTCATTAGGACACGCACCATTTTCAGCCACTTTCAAAGGGAGAGGAGTTACTTTTCTATGTATCTGTATTAGGCTGTCTAGATGCTGTGACTTTTGGGGGTATTTAGCATCTAGTTTTTAAGTGACCCTAAGTAACAGTGTTTCCAGTTTCTCTGATTTAATGTGAAAGAATAAGTAAGTGTAGAAGACATTGAAAATGAAGCGCTAGGATCGGGGTGTTTTAGATTTTAGCTTTTTGTTATTAAATCTTATTTTAATTATACTGACTGGAAGTAGATATTATAGAACCTACTTAAACTTAAAAAATAGAGGCAGAAATAGTAAACGTATTAATTATTCTTTACCTTCTACAAACCTTTCTGAAATTGGCACCCTCAGTCCCCCGTGCCAGGCGCGCGCTGCAGAGAAGGGAGCGGCGCTCTGCAGCTTCATGCCGCCGGCCGCAGAGCCCTCCCAGCTCGAGACGGAGCTCTGAGCGCCTCTAGAAAGTCTGTTATTCTCCATGGATCCCAGTCTGTGGGGGGCAGCTGGGGACACGGGGGAGCAAGTGCTGTCCCAACACGAGCAATGCCGCAGGGACATAAGTGTGGAAAATTAAAACCAGCGAATTCTGAATGGAGCAGCGCTGTTACGGAGCGCGGTGTGCATGGGGGACGGCCCCCCGTGTTCCCCGCCCCCTGTGCCCCCCCGTGTCCAGGCGGCCCTGCTTCCGGCGGCGCTGACCTCGCGCCCCGCTCTCTCCTGGCAGATCATCGGGAACTGCGTGTCCATCTTGGTCCTGAGCTCGGCGCTGCCCGTGATGTCCAGGACGCTGGGTGAGTGTCCGCGCGGAAGGCCCGTTGAGGCCCGGCCTTCAGAGACGCCTTTTCTCAACTCCAGCTCTTCGGTCCAGACTCTTCAGGGCCTTGCGTCTGCGGCGCTGACCAGAGGGACGGCCTGCGCGGCGCCGTCCCCTTGTGACCCGTTGGTCCTGGTGCCCAGAAACCTTCCTTCTTGGGGAGTGACTTTCTGCCACCGACAAATTAAGCTGTTGAGCCCTCTGACGAGGAAATGCATTTTTCAAAAATGCTTCCTATCTGGAAAATATTAAGTGAATTTTCTATATAGTAAATGTTTTTTAAGCATCTAATTTGTTGTGTGGCTTAGAAAACTGTAAGTGGGTAAAACTGTTAAGCTACTTTGTGTCCATGAAATGAGGTGATCCGAGGCCGCCCCTTGTGTTGGGGCTTGTACTTGCTTGTCGTTTGCATCATTTTCTGGACTTCGCGGTTTGCGGAGACGTTTGGTCATAACTAAAGGCCCAGCGTCCACTCGTGCCCAGCCGGCTGTTAGGCCCGCCTTGCCCAGGCCGCCCCACACGGCTCCTTGGGCCTCGGCCGAAGCCCGACAGGCAGCGTCTCCCGTCGGCAGCGCTGTTTGCGGCTTGGGCTGGGCGCGGCGGGCGGGCGGCTTGGCTGCGTCTCGCGGCCGGACAAAGAGGCCGGCCCGTCCCGGGTGAGCTCTCCGCGTGAGTCCGGGGCTGTCCTGCCCGGCCGCCGGGCCACGGCGCCTTTGTGCCGGCCTCCGGGGCTGGTATTGTTCTGACAGCTGCTCGTGAGCGCTAATCTCGAAAACGCCAAAACAGGCACTTCCGTGACCTGGTTTGTAGTAAATGTTGTCCTTAGTACTGCGGCGGCCGGAGCAGGAATGCTGTTTCGCGGCCACCCGGCCATTCTGTCATTGGCGGGACTCTGTGCTGCTGTTTAAGACTCGTCTTCATGTAAGAGAGGCAGGTTTTATGGGGGAAAATGACTTGCTGAGTATAGTTTTAATACAAAGAAAACAAGTTAATGTCAAAATTTACTTTTTGAAGATCAACAAATTAAATTCCTGAGTAGTTTGCCATAGAGATAAATAAAAAGAAGAGAAAGGAAGATGGAACAATTAAGTGCAGCTGGCGACTGCCGGGCCAGCTGTCCAAACAGGATTAGCGCGAGCGCCGGGTGCGGTGAGCTGGGCGCTGCGGCCGCACGCCCCTCGCACGTCCTGCCCCGCGGCTGAATAGATGAAAAGGGGCAAAGACGCTAAACAGATTCACGGAGGCTTCCTCGGCATTAAAAGAGCAAATTTCCAGACTAAAGGAGAAAGCTCTGTTTAGCGTGATGGGAAATGCAAACGGAGAGTTGCTTTGGGACTCCTCTGTCAGCCTCGGAACGGGGCCTTGGGTTGTGAGGAGACGCGGGAGGGCCGCGGCCCCTCCCGGCGTGCAGTGGGCTCTGAGCGCGGCGGGGGCATTTACCCGGTGAGCTCCTCACGCCGCCTCGTGCCGCGCCGGGATGCCGGGCCTCAGTGCGGCCTCGCCTGCCCGGGCGCAGCGGCGGGGGGTGGACGTGCCGAGCTGCCCGGCGCCGGGGGCTGCGGCTTTGCTCGTGCGTGGGGCTGAGCCCGTGAGCCAGCCGGTGCCTCCTGGTCCGTGAGGCCGGCCTGCCTCCCGTCTGCCAGCTCGCGTGCGAGTCTCGTCACCACGCGCCGGGGGCATGACTCACTTGAAATAGGCTCCCGATCTGAACGTGAGACGTTTGTCCTGGTTGAGGAAGAGTCCCTGCGCAGATGCCACCAGCAGCAGTGCCGCGGAGTCAGCAGGCACGCCACGTTCTGCTCTTCAGCCCTCTGAGATGGGCGTCGCGCCGGGCCGGTCCGGGCGGGGAGCCTCGGGGCTGGCCTGGGGCCCAGGACCCCACGCGGCGCTGGCGGGAGTGTGGCTGCAGAGCTCTGCTGTGCCGAGATGGCACTTTGAGGGTCCACGCTTCCCCTTAGCTCCTGCGCCCTGGGGCGGTCAGAGGAGACCGCCGCGCATGGAAATAGACGAGACCAGCCGGTGAGCTGCCCACAGACTGAGCCAGAGAACAACTAAATGCGGCGATGAATTTGTGCAAGAGATTCTGTGCGCGTGCTTTGTTACGCTTAATCAAGGAACGGCTGAGAAATTAACATTTTTGCATTATTCATTATTCCAAATCTTCAGTGGAAAATTTTTTCTCCATTGCAACCCATAGACTGCCATATTTTTACTAATTTCTATTTTAAAGTTATTTTAATAGTTATTTTTTTCATCTTGAAGTTTTTTGTAACTTTTAAATTATGCAAAGTACCCAGATTTTAAAAATGTGCTTGTGATCTTAAAACACACACACACACACACACACACACACACACACACACACACACGCTCTCACATCTGCTTAGGGTTGTTTTTAGCCTCTGCACATCATGTCTCCTTGGCCCCTTTGGTCCTGGTCTCACAGGAGACAGCTGTCTTTGGCCCCGGGGTGAAGGGCCTGTTTGAAAACCAGTGTCCTTTTTGGGGAGTCTTTATTCGGGGTTTCACACATGATTTTCACCCTGGACTTCCCCTCTCCAGTTCACAGTATGAATCAGAAATAAATGATGCTTGGAAATGACAAATACAAAATAGAAGTGTAAATCATAATGTATATTCCTAATTATGACTTTGATGTAAAATAATTCCAAAGCCCATAGTGAAAATTTCTCAGCAAATAATTTGTAAACTTAATTGTATTCACTGATGTTGCAGAAAGTAATAGAGGAGTTGTCTAATTAGCTCTGGTTGATTACGAATGTTCTGAATAATACATTTGTGTGCCTGGTGAGGATTTCTAATAATCAAGTGTCCTGGGTCAAATGTCTGAAAGAGTTCAGAGAGCAGCTAGTGCCCCCCGAGCCCCCAGGCTGTCCCCCGCACCCCCAGGCTGCATTCCTTGACCCCTCAAGCCCCTGAGCTGCCCCCCAATCCCAGGCTGCCCCCCAAGTCCCCAGGCTGCCCCCCCACCAGCCCCCCGAGCCCCAGGCCGCCCTCGTGTTCTCTGACCCCGTTTCGCACTTGCAGCCTTTCCCGAGAAAGCGTCCCCTTGGCCCTGGCGTTTTCTGAACAGCTGCCCCATCTGTGGACACGCTCTCCAGGTCTGAAACTTCAGTCTGCTGCGGCCGTTTTTCAGGAGTCGCCCCAGGCAGCCGGGCGGGGCCTCTGGTGCCTCTTCCAGCGGAGCGGCTCTGCAGCCCTGCGGCGGCGAGCTCTGTGCCGTGGGGCTGCCCGTGCCCCAGACCCGACAGGCTCCCGGGCAGCGGGGTGCTCGGCCTCCGTGCCACTCGGCGGGCCCCGTGTGGGCGTCCCCTCGGACGACGTCGGCCCATGGGGATGAGCCCCGCTGCCTGCGGCGGCACCTGCCGCGCCCGTGGCGCCCCGATGGTGCGGCCAGCTTCGTGCTCTCCTCTCGCAAGGCTCCCGGGAGGGGTGGACCGGAGCGCTTTCCCGAGTGGCCTCGCCGGAGCACACCCCGCAGCGGCACGGCCCCGGCAGTGCCCTCCTCGGCGCTGTTTCCTATGTGCCGCCCTCCCGGGAGGGCTGTCTGGTCACCACTGGACTTGCGTCTCCCCTCAAGAGCGGCGCCCTCCCCGCGGCCTGTGGCGTGCGGGGCCCGCTGGTGAAGCGTCTGCCCCGCCCTCGGCGCCGGTTCACCGGGCTGCGCTGCTGGAACTTGCTGAGCGCGTCTTGGTCCTTCCCTGCTGTCAGTGGCGTGATGTGTGATGTTTTTCACATACCATCAGGTGTCCCTTTAATCTATGTATATTTTCTTTCATTGCATAGAAGCCTTTAACTTGAGGTTGTCCCAACTGTTTATTTTTGTTTTTGCTTCCTTTGCCACAGAGGTCGGGACTCCCAAAAATATTTACTCTTACCGTGGAACCTGTCACCAGAGTTTTTGTCTATATATTTTATTGTTACAGGTATTTTAATCCATTTGAACCTGTAATCCATTTGTAACTGACTTTTGTGTTTGGGTTGGAGAGTGGTCTAACTTTCTTCTCTACTTGTGCAACTCGTTTTCCCGGCACTGTTTGTTAAAAAGCCACCCCTCTCCTCACCGTCTCATGGCTCCTTTATCACGGTTTAAGTACTGGTGCGTGGTGGGGCTTATTTCTGGACTTTTGATCCTGTTCCATTGACCCATGTATCTAGTTTATGCCAATACCGTATTGTTTCATGTACTGTTGCTTTATAGTATATTTAATGTCAGGTTCATTTGCATAGTTCTTGACACGAAATCTTTTGTGATGTCTTTTTTTCTTGTCCCTTTTTAAATTTGACTGTTAAGATTTTTCACCTTCATCACTGATTTTAAACAGTTTCATTATGATGTGCTTTGGTATAGTTTTTCTCAGATTTTTCATTCATTGAGCTCACCAAGCTTCTGTGATCTATACATAGGTAGTTTTCATCAAATTTGGGAGATGTTCAGCCATCATTTCTTCAAATATTTTTCCCTTTTCATTTTCCTCTATTGGGAATGCTTATTATAAGCATATTAGCTATTTAAAGTTAACTCACAATTCAGTGGTGCTGTTTATTTTTGTCTCATTTTGCTTTCTGTGTGTCATTTTGAATAGTTTCTGTTGCTGTGTCTTTAATCGCTTGATCTCTTCTTTCATAGTGTTTGGTTTGTCCTCAATCCCATCCACTATGTTTTCTTGTCTTTCATTATAATTTTCTTCTGTAGAAAGTCAATTCAGGTCTGTTCATATCTTCTGTGTTTCTATAAGTTCAGTCTTTCCTCCAGCTTTTGAACTATCAAGAACATGGGTAAAATCATTTTAAGGTTCTTGCCACTCTTTCTTTTGTCTGTGAATTGGGGTGGGGGCTCCCCCCGCCCACGTGGGGCTGCTCTGCTGCCTGTAGCACTGTCGGGGCTGCCGCTGGGCCTCAGGGCTCTGCGGATGGCGGTGCTGGCCCTGCCGCCGGCCCTCCTGGGGCCTCTGGGGAGCCCAGGCCGGCAGGGGTCTGCGTGCCCGCGTCTCCCTCACCTCGCTGACCTTTGCCGCCCATGCTCAGGCTCCTGAGAACCCTGGTCTGGCCATTTTGTCCATTTTTGGGGTTGATTCACATGTGAAGGAAAATTGAGTCTCTTTTTACTGTCTTGACCAAAACACATTTTTAGTGGCTCTGTAATTCTCCATCGCACGCATGTATGCACACATGTGTATGAAACACATGTACATACACATATATTTCGTTTTTTGTTTTGTTTTAGCTTTTTTCTCTCCAAACCACCAGCATCCAAGGGCGGCGGACGGGGTCCGGGCACAGGTGGTTTGACAAACATACGTCTGACGAATTTAATGAAAATCCACCTGCACAGTAGGAGGGGCGGGGCTGCGGCCCGTGCGTGCGGGCGCCCCTCCCGCGCACGCGCTCTCCTGGCCTTGGGCCCGCGCTCGGGGGGAGGGGCGTCGCCGGCAGTCTGCAGTCGGGGATGCTTGGGAGATGGCAGGCCGCGTCTCTTCGTGCCCCTCACATCACGTTTGTGACGGTCTCGGGCCGTCTCTTCCAAAAGGCGGTTTAGGGGAGCTGCAGGCCTGGCCGCCGCGGGAAGGCTGCCCGCTTGCATCTGAGCGCGTGGGCGTGCGGGGTCCTCCTCCGGCGCGAGGCGCCGTGTTCTCGCGGGCTGACGGGGAGGCCTCGGCCGCTCGCCCAGCCGTCGGTGCGGATGTCAGCGCCACGTCTCTCAGTGCCCCTCCTGTGTGTCCAGCTGCATAACCCCCGCAGCGGCTCCTGGCTGGCCGAGGCCTGAGCTGCCTGCTTGGCCCGCTCGGCGCGGGGGCCGGCGAGCAGGTTCTGTCGGTCCCCTGCGGCTGCGGGCCGGGGCGCCCCCGGTGGGCCTGCTCCGCCCCCGCGCGTTCGCGGGTGCGTGTGGAAGCACTGTCCAGGACTTGCGCACCGTGTTCAGCGACTCCGGGGCGGGGGGGCTGAGTCTCATGGGCAGAGGCCGGGCCACAGCTGCGCCCACTGCCCCCTGCCCGCTCGCGCCCCCCAGGGCCGGCTCAGAGTGGAACAAGCGCGTTGAGACGTTTCCAGGATGGCACACACGTCTGACAGCGGAACTTCCTTACTGCTGCGGCTGCTTCAAGATCCGCTGCCTTAATACTCCTTTCTTTCTGCAGAAATATAGGTCTCAGAGTATTATATATCTGTGCTGACAGCACTGAGGAGTTAGAGCTCCAAGCACCATTTCTTTTTCTATTTTTTTTAAAGATTTATTTATTTATGCACACAAGCTGGGGTACAGGCCAGAGGTGTGGGGCGGTGAGAGGGTTCACCAGAGACAGAGTGGGGAGCAGAACAGGCAGATGGACAGAAATACACTGCTGAGGGGGCAGCGGGCAGACAGGAGAGGTCTCCTGGGCCCTGTGGGAAGCTCCCTGGCGGGCGTTGAACCCGCGTCGCTGCTGCCGACAGCTCCACAGCGCAGCGCCCAATTGCTGCACCACCAGGGAGGCCCCATTTCTTTTTCTTAGGCGTGGGTCCTTTTATTTCAAAGCACCGTTTAGTTACGCTGCGGCAGGACCTCGCACTGGGCGTGTAGGATGACCGCTCCAGGGTTCCTGCTGTCCGGGCTCTCGAAGGTTCCAGATCGAAGTGTGGGCCTGTCCAGTGCGTCGTTTAGCCAGTTAGAGCTTTAAAACGCCGAGTTGAGTTGGAAGCGTCGGTGTCTTTAGCAGCCCCCGTGCGACCTGGCATTCTGCCCAGTGCTGTCCGTGGGTCGTGTGAGGCCCGCAGCAGGGCGGAGGGGTGGCCAGTGTCCTGCTGGGCTGGCCCTGCCCGTCCAGACCCGGCGGAGCCCGCAGCAGGCCCAGCGCCGGCGTGGCCGGCTGCCCTGGCTCTCGCCTTCGTGCTGCCGGGCCCTGAGTGCAGGGGCCCAGCCAGCGCTGACTCGGCGCGGGCCAGGGCGCCCCCGGTCAGGTAGAGCGAGGTGTCTCTACTAAGACGGCCTTTGTAGTGTGGGGGCGCCGTGTACCTCAGACCGTCGCTGCCCGTGGCCCCGAGCGCAGCGCCAGTGCCCTCCCTGGGAGGAGCCGCTCCCTGGCTCGTCTCTGGCTGTGGACGCTGCGGGTGGGAAGGACAGGCCTCCGGCCCTCGGAACTTACTTCTGTGGGGGAGCGGGCAGCGCCCTGCGAGGAGAATCCGGGAGGCCCTCGGGGGCGGGGGGAGCAGGTGGGGGGTGCGGCGCCTCCTCCCGGGGCTCACTCCACCCCTGCCCCCACCCCAGGGTCCGCCCCCCAGAGCCGCGCCGGCCCCCCCAGTCCGCGCTGCGCGGCCTGACGCGGCCCCGCCTGGCTTGTTGCAGGAATCACGAGGTTCGACCTGCTCGGAGACTTCGGGAGGTTTAACTGGCTGGGGAACTTCTACATCGTCCTGGCCTACAACCTGCTCTTCGCCGTCGTCACGACGCTGTGCCTGGTGCGGAAGTTCACCTCCGCCGTGCGGGAGGAGCTCCTCAAGGCCCTCGGTACGGCCGGCGCTGCCCCGGCGGGCGGGCGGGCCCTCTGCTGTGGACAGTGCTGCCTTTCGGGTGACTGCAAGTCTCCCCCGTTCATTTTTCTGAGTAGGCCCTGGCCGTCAGGCCCGACCCCCGCTGGCCGTGGCCTCCCCCGGGACAGCAGGCCAGGGTGGGTGGGAGTGCGTGGGGTGCTGGGCTGGGCTCCTATTCCGCGCAGCCTCGCGCTCTCCCCGCCCCGGCCGGCTGTCAGGCTCACACGCGCCCTCGGGGACGGGGACGGGGACGGGGACGGGGAATGGGAGGGCGGGGGGGGGGGGTGTCCCACGGCAGCGCAGCCCCAGACCCCGGCCTGGCCGGTTGGGCGCTGTGGCCGGAGCGGCCCAGGCGGGGTGCGTGCGAGGACGGCTTGGGGCTCCCTGTGGAGATGCCGGGCAGCGCGAGCCGCTCCAAGACTGCGCGCTCTGCGTGCGATGTGCGAGGGACAAGGGGAAGCCCTGACGGCCGCAGCCCGGACGGCACCGTCGGGCAGCTCCCGTTGCGGCGCTTTCTGCTGCGGCAGAGGCCTGGCGGCCACCGCGGCGCAGCGGGCGGGCTGCGGGCTGCGGGCTGCGGCCCCGCGCCGCCCTCCCCACGGCGGGGCCCTGCGGGCCGGGCCTGGTGGCTGCCGCGCATGCTCCTTGGGAAGCGCCAGGTCCCTCGGGCTGGGGCCAGTCCCAGGCCTGCGGGGAGGCGGGGCCGCGGGGTGGGGTCCAGGGCGCTCTCCCGATGTCCAGGGCAGGGCTCCGTCAGAGGGCGGGTCACCTGGCCCAGCGCAGACCCGAGGGGCTCCAGGGACCTGGGCTGTGTCCACATGGAGCTGGCCCTCGGGCCTTTCTGTGGGCAGCCCCTCCGCCGCTGGGCCTGGCGGCCAGAGTCGCCCGCGGGCGCCTGTGGGCGTGGCTCCCGCGGGGGCGGGGCCGAGGGCGGGGCGCTGCTGCGCGGGAGGGGCGGGGCGCAGCTGCGGGCGCTCGGTGGCTGCGCCCCTCCCTCTGCGCTCGGCTTCCTCTCCCGGACCGAGACCTGCGGCGGCGGCCTGAGGCTGGCGTCACTCACGCAGCCCCTGACAAACGTTCTGCCCTGGGGGCCCCTGCAGCAGCGCCCCCCCGCCGCGCAGAGGCCCGCGGCACCCTGCAGGGCAGCGACGAGGGCAGTGATGGCTTTTGTTCCGGGAGGTATTTTGAGTCGTGAAATACCGACGCTGATTTTTGCTCTTTTCTTCTTTTTCTGAGCCCTCTCCTGCCGGTCTTTACACACCTCACACTCCGAGCGTCCTCCCGGGCGCACCGTGCGTGCTGGAGATCAGAGCGGCCGCTCGGCCGGGCGGGTCCCGGGAAGCCGGCGGCGGGAGCCGGTGGCCGCGCCTGGCCGCCGAGGGCCAGCCCGGCGCTCACGGTTTTCCTCCTCTCCCCGCAGGGCTCCACAAGCTCCACTTGCCCAGCGCCTCCCGGGAGCCCGACGCCGCCAAGCCGTCGGCAAACGGGCACCAGAAAGCTCTCTGAGCCCGCGGCGCCGCCCGGAGACCAGGCAGCCCTGAGGCGCTTCCCCGACGGGAGGGGCAGCCGCGGCCCTGGGCAGGCGCCGGCTCCGCGGACTGTGCGGCGCGGCCGGGCCCGGACGCCGCCGCTGCGTGGAGGGGCCGCCGGCTCGGCCCGGGGACGAGGCAGAGGACGCCGCGGACGCCGCCGGGGAAAGGCGAGTCCAGCCCGAGCCGGGAGGCAGCGGCAGCCCGCGGGCCCGGTGCCGGCCATGGGGCTGCCGTGGGGTGCGTGCTGCCCGTCACGAGGGCCGCCGTGCGGGGACACGTGACAGCGGGTGCTCCGCACTCTGCTTCGAAGCCCCGCCCCAGGGCCTCGTGGCTCCTGAGCTCGGGCCCCTGCGCAGCCCGAGCCGCGCCCCGGCGGGGGCTGGGCGGGTGCGGGGCAGTCCGGAAACCACTGCGCACGCCGCCCGCGCGTCCCCGCGAGCCTCCGGGAGAGCCGCCTCGTCCAAATCAAAGCGCCTTCTGTGGCCGATCGGCCGGCGAGCCCGCTGTGACCCCAGACTCAGCTCAGCCCCAGCCAGGGCGAGTGAGTCAGGACACCGAGGGCACGTCCAGGGGCTGGACCCCGTGCGCGGGAGCCTGAGCCCTGGAGTGAGGGAGGCCCCTCCGCCAGCCGGGGGAGACCGCGGGCAGCCGGCCAGGCCTGACCAGCGCTGCCGGCGTGCTGCTGGGGGCGGCTTCTCCTGGGCTGGGGGGTCGGGCGCCCCAGGGTTGGCGCCCCGCAAGGGAACGCAGATTCCTGGGCACACAGCGCCTCCCACGCGGGCGCTCCCGTGGCCTCCCCGCTGTGCCTGCGACGCCGCGCCTGAGGACAGAGGACAGGGCGGGGGAGGGCGCCGAGTCCACAGCCGCCGCCCCTTCCCCCCGACCGGGCGTCACGCGTCCTTACAAGGCCTGCAGGCCCTAAGCCAATTCCCAGCACGGATTGGTTCTGCAATATTTAGATAATTTTAAAATTCTAAATTTACAGATTGTAACATTTATAATGATTTTTACGGATTGTCATTTCCTAGGTCTAATATTTACGTGGCTTTGTGGACGTTGTCTGTAAAATAGACCTGCTGCAAACGCTCGATCTGTGAAAACACGGGCGGGACGCGGGGCCGTGGGTGCCAGCCGCCGGCTGTGTCGGAAGCCCGCGGCCGGGTCCCGGGCGGTGCCGGCGTGTGCACGGGGGCTGGTCTCGGCTGCTCGCCCGCCGCCCGCGCGGCGGGACTGCTGTGGCGTTCCGCGAGCGCGCGCGGCCTGCTCGTGTTTACGGCGTGTTTTGTTTACCAGTTGTCAGTCTGCTCCGTTTCTATGACATCGTTAAGTGTGACTTTTTAAATGTCTTAGAAATTAAAGTTTTATAAAAAGCGGTTTGTGTTTCGGTGCGCAAGCGCTCCCGGCCTTCCCGTGCGGTTCCGCTTGGCCGCGGCGGCTGACGCGGTGTCTCTCGTGGGCTCTTGGCTGTCATCTCGGCCACCTTGGTCCGCCGTGAGAGATGGGATCGCGCACTTCGTGTTTCCTTCTCTGAGCCGCCCCTTTGTCTGACGTTTCAAGCCCCTCGGCCGGGAGCAGAGTGAGCGGGGCTGTGCCCCCCAGGCCAGTCCCCAGAGAGGCGCCCCCAGCCGGGACCTGAGGGGCACCTCAGCGGCAGCTTCCACACCAGACGCCGCAGAAGTGCGTTTCATAGCGCGACTCGTGCACACACCACACCTGACACCACACCCCGCACACCCGACCACACCCCCACATACACGCCACACCCCGCACCCCCCCACATATATACCACACCCCACACCCCCCACATACACACCACAC